>WNYF01000004.1:0-267190 GCA_021396225.1 Sporothrix inflata | reverse complement strand
CTCGCCCCGCCCCCCCCCCCCCCCCCCCCCCCCCCCCCCCCCCCCCCGCCCCCCCCGCCCCCCCCCCCCCCCCCCCCCCCCCCCCCCCCACAGCTGCCGGGCCCCATGGGCCCCCTTGACAAGGGCCCTCCGTGTTGGAGGTCGGAGGTTGGCCAATTGGGTACGAGAGGTGACGGTCGGAAGGCGAGCGAAGGAAGACGGCGGCCTGGGTTTGGGGCCCTGGCCCAAGCTGCGGAGGAATATTTAGCAGCGCTTCGGATTCATGGCCTTAGCTGCTGAGGTAGAAGGCTTGAAAGCTGAAGCCAAGAAAGATCTAATTCCCTCACAGTGCGTTGTCGATGAGAAAAAATCAAAAAGGTCCCGAAGCCAACTACCTCAATGGTTCCTGCTCTTCGGTGAACTTGTTTGACACGTTGACAAGAGAACGAAATGGTAGAGGTGAAAGGCCAGGCCAGGCCTGGCCTGGGCCGTGTTCTGTTGTGTCCGGTGCAATAAAAGCCAGCGTCTCCCAGTCGCCTGGGATATGGTCGTTTCCCACTGCTGACCACTAATCTGAATCCGGACAAGATATTCGAGATTGGAGTACCCGACAGAAGCTGAAAAAAGGACAATGGGGACGACGTACTCCATATTTGCGGTGTTCCGGACAAATATGTGCTCTTCGTACCCTTTGATAGCAAACGCAAAAGAATGTCTGCTGGTTTGCCCTGTTGCCGTGTGTGCCGTTGGATGCTGTGCCCAGTTCTACCAATATAATCGATTTTGTGTAATTCGGTGCAGCCTCCGTTCCTGCCTGTGGAATATATACGTGATGCAGGGCCCGGGTGACCAATATCCAATCTGCAGCCTGCCTGTAGTTTATTTGAGGAAAGAGGGAAAAAAACTGGAGCACGGCACAGAAAAGTGTAAAAGGCTATCTGGTGTACTATATCTCTTGTACGCCCGAGGCGTCAAAAACGAGACGTAACAGAGACATATTGGAGAAAGGGGTTCGCAGAGAGAGAGAGAACGGGCGTCCGTCCTCCCTCTCCACCCTGGTGCGATGCTTGGCCCTCAACGGCAGTGCAACAACGGCGCGAGGGCGGATGTACGGCCGCCATCGGAAACGGCGAAGTTGATAAGTGGAGGGATGCTGGGAAAATGCTGGGAGAAGGGTGCACAGCTCAGCTGCGGAAGGAGCAACGTCGGCGACCCTAACTGGGCCTTTTGCTTCCGTAGCAAAGTGCAGAGTGCAGAGATAGACATACGATGCGCCCGCCGACGGGAATCCTAACCGAGAGGGATTCGCGCCCTGGTCGTTGAGCGCTGCGTTTCACTGGAGCGGGATGGGCCTTGCGATTGGGTAACAGGACATGGCAACTCTTTTTTTCTTTTGAGCCTGTAACCTGTGAGGTGCAAGAAAAGGGAAAGAGGAAGAGGAGTCAGCGCAGCCGAGAGAGCCGCACGCTCAAATCACAACCAAAAGACACATGCATCTCTTAAAGGCGGTGTGAGCCTGAGAAGAAGTGATGACGGGAGAGCAGCTGAACCAGGTGCTCACTGGCCAATACTCAAAAGAGGCTGGACCGAGGGCGTACATCATTCGGTAACAGATGTTGAAGAAAATAAAAATAAAACAGCGCGTATAGACGGCCAGGCTGGGCTTTCTCCCATATTTCGTGTCACGGAAGGATTGACAAGGGATAGAAACACGTCAGAAATGAGCAATGTGATTAATTGTGTGTGTGTGTGATGAAAATAGGCAAAGTGCAGGGGACAAAGCTTCCACGGCGTTTTCTAGAGCTCGCTTGAGCTTGTGCTATCAAAATAACGAAGGACCAACAATAAGACAGTGTGAGGCTGTCTGTTGGCGTGCTCGGCCTTACCGTTTGTGGGCATAGGGGAGGACAAGTCAAGCGGCCCAAAACTGCGGCCAACAAAAGACATCAACAACAGACGACATCACTCACCGCAAGAAGAAAAACAATTCGGTGAAAATAACGTATTTTCAAGTTTGAGAAACAAGCCACCGGATCTGGTTTGGCTCGTCTTCACGATTTCCCTCTTCGTCCTCCCAACGACCTGCGTAACCAGGCCCCTGGGTGGCTCCCACACGTTGCGGTTGTCTTGTGCTGCGGCCGCTTTGGTCGGCCTAGCCTGGCCACTTTATTAGACCGTTGGACAGCTCACCACAGTGGAGTATGCCGTTTTGTTTGTTTGTTTGTTTGTTTTCTTTTGTCTGAATGTGGCAAGTGGTCGCTTTTCTCAAGGCTAACAAAGGGCCGGCATAAAGCACAGAGCCTTCGTGAAAAATGTTGTTTGTAAGATACCCACCCCGTACTAGTCATACGAAGCACAACGACATCGATATGGTCGACACGCGGACCCGATTTTGTCTGAAAAAATCGACACATCCTGGTTTTGATGTGATGTTGGCGTGCCGTCGGATGGTACCCTGCCCCCCTTCTTCGTTGAAAAGTCGCGCCCCCTGGGTGAACACTTATTCGTGTTTGTCATGGGTAGTGCCGCGTTCCATGGGTTGGGTCGACGCGAATAACGCAAGAAAGAGAGTAGAGTGGTAAAAATTCTGGGGAAAAGAGGAGGCATGCTATTTTCAAAGAAAAAAGGGGGGCCGTTTTTTTGTTAAGCAACCACTTGGCGCATACGACGTAGTTGATCTTGGACAATAAAGTTGCTGCTGGGGTTGTTTTTGCTACTTGCAAAAATATCTTCTGTTGTAGGGTCGTACTCCGTGGTGGTCCGTAGTCCGTTGTATTAATGTTCCTTATGGCGAATGGGCCAGGGAATTCCGGGCTGAGGTGCATAGGATCGGCAAGTAGCAAACAGGAGACACTCATGAGAGCGAGGTAAACCGGGAACATTTGGTCATGTTCTAAGAGGCCTATTCTTGCAGTATTGAGTGTTAGCGGAGAACATATCAACAAAACATATCTCTGAAAATCAAAGTCTCTGCTTTTTGCCTCGTTTCATGCCTCTTCATCCCCGCCCTGGTTTCTGACACTTTGAGAACTGCCGCCAATTTTTAGCTTGTCCCCCCCCTCACGGGCACAGAGGTGGACGGACGTCCGTTCCACACAAACGCCGCAAAGGAGAATGAGGCAGACGGCAGGGTTTTTCGTCTCCCGTGGAGCTTCCATGTCTGGTACGGCTATGTATCAGCATTTTCCCTGGCTCGTGTAGGCGCCTCTCTCGTGCCTTGTTAGGCTCCGAATAGGGGAAGGTCGCACCAAAGGAAGAGGTTAAGACTGGGAAGGGGACATACTCCGGCGCGGCACTCTATACCAGAGCGAGCAACGCTCCCTTCTCACTGGTTCACCGTGCACGGGAAAGATGGAGGGCGGCGAGAAACATCTGACTTTCTGGTGCGGAATAAAACGAGAGCGCTGCATGGACAGCCCGCATCGAACCAGGGGCGATAGGAAGAAATAAAACAAGAAACAACATGGACGGCTGCAAAAAGACCACCGTGCGAGACTCACCCTGTGCTCGCCAGGGTCAGCACTGCGGCATTGCAATTGGAGCCTGCTCGCCAAGTTGACAGGGCATGTTTCGTGCGGTGATACTTTGGGATTCAAATGCAGATGGCTGGCCTGTGAAAAAAATGATTCCTTTTCTTGCCCTTGGTGCCCGGCAGGCCAGTTCAGCTGTCTGTTGTTGTTTTGGGCACAGAGATGGCCAGGACGAGTGAGATGTAGACGACAACGAGAGCCGGCCAAGACAGCGAGCACAACGAAAACAACAATAAAGGTTTCCATCTCGAAACGCGGCTCGCCGTTGATGACTCTGCTGCATGTCTTTGCTGAACCGCGTGTCTGCGTGTGGTATATTGCATTCAATGCGATGGAAGCGTCTGTGACGGTATGTATGCCGATGCATTCTCCGTATCTTGGGCGTGTTAGCAGGCTCTGGCAGGCCAAGCCTCGTGTCTAGACCCCATGCAAGGCCGGTGAAGCCAGTGCCGCCAGCACGCCAGGCCCACGAGCCGATGCCATCGCTTCGCCTGGCATAGATTGCAGGGGCTAGCCCCGGGACTAGACTGCTCGTGTATGCATTTTCTTTGCTGGCATCGTCGCTGCCCGCTTGCCTTTCTGTCCGTTACTCTCGTTTTTTCTTCGTGTCTGCGGTTTCCATTCTTGCTTCTGCTCCTATTCGCTCCTGTCAGCCTGCCGCCAATTTCAACAACTTTAAATATTGCAAAGAGAACGCGCCCTGATACGGGGCGACGTGCATGTGCATGCAATAATTAGGAACGGGGGCGCATGCAGAATGAAATAACGGAGAGTAGGAAGCATGAAGTGCCCAACCGCCCTTTTTTCTCTGGGACTGGACAGTGGAGGACTTTCGTTGGGCCTGCGAGACCCGTAACAGGGCCCGCATTGTCTGCTTGGCCTGCCCGATCCGCGCGGAAGATCGATCTGCAGAATGAAATGGGAGTCCACTCGCTGCAACTTGCTGCACAAAAAGGACTGGACTGCACTGGACGATGCTGGAGTGGGCGCGCCTAGAATGGCCTGGCCTGGCCTTGGCCGCCGTCGACCTGTGACAACAGCGTGTCTTGCTGACTTCTGGCTGGTGTTGTTCTTTGCTGTGTCGCACGTCTTTCTCTAGTCCGCTTCGCTACCAGTGCTCTGTCAAAGGCCCGCTTGTCGTGTCATGAGAGCAAATGTTTGACGTAGAAAAAACATAGCGAGAAAATAAAAGAGAGGCTGCAGCATGCAGGTTGCAGGCTGCAGGTCGCAGGCAGGGCCCGCTGTGCTGCCGTCTGAAATGAAGCGCTGCACGACAAAGGGACAGGAGAGAAATGGAGCAAGGGAGAAGGCGGCCGTGGAATAAAAAAGAGAATTAAATGAAGCCCAAAAAGAATATGGAAAAGGAGACATCTTGCATGCGAGAAGGATTACGTCGTAGAAGGTGGGCTCCTGCCATTCGAGACTGCAGATGACTGACCAGAAGGCGCCGTTCAGTTCTGTCCCAGCGCACCTTCCTCGTGCATCACGGCCACCAGTGTGCCCAAAAGGAAGGAGCGACACACAGCAAGGGAAGGCACGCCTCGAGCGTACAGTAGGGCCTTCCTTCCTCCAGGACCTGGCGGCTCCTTCTCGTTCAGGATACACTTCGGCCTGTCCACCTCATCCCATCTTGTCTGTCCCTCGTTGCACTTTCTCGTCCTCATCTGCTTCTCTCCCTGTCTTCTCTCCACAGCGATCCGTTCCCCTTCTCCCTCTGACAGCCTTCGACGACGCTCGCCAGTGGCTCGGGCATCCTCTGCCCTGAACTGCAGCGTTAAAGTTTCTTTTTCCTTTTATTGTTTACTTTGGGCCAGGCACCTCAGGGCCCCGGCCTCCTGTCCACTGCATCCGCCAATTCGTGCTGACATTTGTTTTCTTTTCTTTCTCTTGTTTGCTGCTTCGTTTTCGTTGCACCTCTTTCCTTCTCTCCTTCTTGAGAAGCTCCTTCCGCCTCACCTCCGCCTTACAACGTCCTCACCTCGGACTGGCACTTGCGGCACCAGCAAGAGCACCCGCGCGACACTAAATGCCAATTTAATGTCAACAATCCGCCAGTCTTTCGCCATCTCCGTTTCTCTCACACCCTCCCGCTCACACCCTGTCCTGCCCTGTCCACTCACACACGCCCCCCTTTCGCCCTCTAACCCACCCTGGTCCACCGTCCACCAAAAATCCAAGCCCGTCGCGCCCACCGAAGAAGACATCGCGCTCTTGCCCTTGCCCAATTGCTGGCCCTAGACACGCCAGCGCGCTGCCGAAACTACCCCGTCCCTCCAAGGAGACTAAGCAAGGAAGGACCAAGGGCTGTCCACACTGCCTGTCTGCACGCGTTGCGTCTCTTTGCTTTCTTTTTTCCAACGAGATTGCTGCAGTTTGGTCACTGCCAGGCCTGTCGACATTGTTACGGAGCAGCCAAAACCCACTAGCTGTAAGCACAAACCCCCAATTCCATCCACGGCTGGCCTGGGCTGGCATGGTCCTCGGTCTCGTGTCAATCCCTCGCCAGTTCCCCCGTTCCCCCAAAAGAGACAGGCGCGTTTCTCGTTTCTGGCCCAGTCCAGTCCAGTCCCGTCCGTCCCTCAGCATCCCAGTTTTTTCCTCCCTTCCTGCTTTCTTGCGTTTCTGTTTCTACGTTTCTGCTTTCCCTCCTCCTCTCCCCCGTCTTTTCTATCTTCCCGTTTCCCGTTTCTCCCCTCCTCTCCTATCTCGTCTCTCGTTCGCGTGTCGATGGTGGTAGCTTCCCACTAACTTTGGCAAGTCGACATTGCACCAGTAGTCCCGGCTGGCCTTGGAACTGGGGACGAGAAACACACGCGAGTGGCCGACGATCTGTATTGGCGTTTTTTCTCTGGACTTTTCGCCCTTCTCCCGTCCTTCTCTTCCCATCCGCGTTCCTGTCCGGCGTCTCCTTTCCCAACGCGAAGAACGACGACCACGATACTATACACGACGCCTTTACGACCCGGCTGTTTCCTTCTCCCCCCTCTCCTCCTCGATACGAACCCGCAATGTCATGACGATGCAAACGACGATCTCTCAACCGAGTGCCTACCTCCTCTTCACGAGCACCGCCTTTCAGGGCCGTTGCGTCCGCCGGTCTTCCTCGTGCACGTAGTCGCGGGGAGCTGTCAAGATGCAGGCAGTGCCAAGCGTAAGTGCTTACGACAACTGGATTTCACGAGTCGGATGTATCGAGGGTTCTGTCGGTCTGGTTTGCTCGAAGCCAATTGCCTGTTGCTCTTGAATACCAGGAAAACGTGACACTTTGAGATATACTGGCTTTTCCTTTGTCAATTTGCTTCTCGGACACGAAACAGCATAAAGCAGCATATTATCGGCAACACATTACCAGACCGACAAATGCCTACCCTAGAGACACCGTCCTACGCCTTTGTTTATGCTTTGTTTATATTGTTTCCTTTGAAGCTAACTCCTACCCAGCTCGTGGGAACCGGCACCGCGGTCGCGGCCGCTGCCACCGGCCTCGTCTTTGCACAGCCTGCCAACGAGCCAGACTTTCAGCGTCCGATGTCTGCTCGCCCAAACCTGAACACCATCGACCGAGACCATCCCTCCTCCTCCGTTACTCCTCCCTCCGCGTCTCGACCCCCGGTATCTCGGTCCATGGCAAAGTCAGTCAGCTATGTCTCGGCACCATCTGCAGCAGTGGCTACTGATGATCGAGTTCGCAACGTCAGCAATGGCAGCAGTAACACCAGTTCTTCTTTTTCGACCCGCCCTTCACAAATAGCCCCTTCAGAAGCATCCGTGGCTCCCTCCTCCACTGCCACTCTCCCTCGCTCAACCGCCTCCTCCTCCCTGGGCGGTTGGAACCGCCGCCATTCTCTCATTCACAGAGGCGACTGGATACCGCCTCCAATTTCCGAAGTCTCGCGAGACTCGATTTCCTCAAACGGTTCCTGGATTAAGCGTCTCTCCATTCGACCTCTTTCTCAACACGGGAGCCCACGATCCAGTGTGGGACCCGATTCTCTGTCTCTCAATTTTTCTCTGGGCTCCGCCGCACCCATTCTTTCACAACAATCTTCAACACCCCCACAGCAGCAACAGTCTAGGAACAAGCTGGTAAAACGTGCAACGGCCGCCCAGGACGCTGCTCCCATCTCTCTCTCTAGGCATGGCTCTCGCTCCCAGATGCCCACACTTCGCCGCCCAGCAACAAGCCACCAACGCTCTGCTACTTTGCACCAAGTTCCCTACCCGGACGAACAGGCCTCTGCAACCTCAAATGCAGTAGATCCGAAATTTTCTTTCGACCAACGGACCCGCCCAAGCCTGGCCATCTTCCGCCTGGGAGCCGAAACCCCCGACCCCTCCGTGGACCAAGACGACCAAGCAGAAAGCAACGGCAAGCAGGAGGAGATTGCTCACGCCCACAAAGAACCGCCGTTACCACAGCAAAAAGAAAAGGGATCCTTCCAAACGAAGTGGACGTCATTTTTCCACGGCCGGTTAACTAAGTCGACAGCTCCCGTTCGTGGCAGCTCGCCTTTTTCCAGTGACAGCAGTCCTGGCGGTACTCACTACAGCCTGCCGTCGCGGACGTTACAAGTACAACGTGGGAAGCAATCTAGGACCTATCTCACGCAAGCCTCCACGTTATCGGCACCGGAGCCTGCACAGATGTCGTCGCCCCCACCCGCACCTGCACGTACTACCGCAACTCTCGCCTCTCCGTTCCAGTCGCCCATTGCTATCAAGACCATCCGGAAGACGGTGGAGGGGAATGGCGACGATATGACGGCTTCCCCCCATGGCTCGAACTCCTCGCCCCAGGATACACCATCGAAGCGAGCCAGGCGTTCGATCTCGATGAACTTCAGCTCCCCGACGAGCTGGATGTCAAAGACGGGCAGCATTCGCCGCCCGAAACGAGGAACTGAATACCCACCAAACGCAAGTGCCACCGGCAGCCTTCGCATGAACAGACAGCTTGCTGCGGCCGCTGCTGCGGGTAGCCCGTCTAGTGGGAAACGTCATGTCTCCGCTCCCTTGTCTGTGGCCCGGCCGTCGTCAGCACAGGCACACTACCAGCAATTCCAGACGCGCAGTGCAACGACACCAGCCGACTTGCATCTTCGCAAACCAGTGGAGGGCGTCTTTCAGCAACCCTACCGTCCTGGTGGTGTTCCGGAGCGGGAGCAAGCGGCGATCGGTAGGAGCAGTCCCATACCGCCATCTTACGTGGACGCCAGGGCCATTCCCAAGCGGCAGCGCAACTCGTCCTCGCCTTTACCTCCGCTTTCCCGCCTCTCCAGTTTCAATGTCGATTTGACTCGGCTGGGAGCGTCTTCCAGTGCATCAGGACAGTTGGCGGCGGCAGTGTCTGGTGGCTCGGCATCATACAAGGAGAACCAGGCATCTGTCCACCCAGGGTTTGCAACCCTGCCGCGGTCCTTCCCGCTTGTCCCACGCAATCGGGACGTATCTGATGAACGCTCGTCTACCCTTGTTGGTTCGGATTTGGAACTGCGCGGATTCGCTTCGTCCGGCGACGATGACGACACCGACTTTAAGAGCGATACCATTTTCGACTCCATTCGCACCGCAGCCTCCGCACGTGTCCGTTCGACCGACACACCGATCGAATCAATGTTTGATGAGTCCCCACCAAGCACAGCAGGCAACGGCAAAGCGAAGCGTCTATCGATCCAGGAAATTCTAGGCCAGGCATGGGACAGCGACACAAGGATCATGGAGGAGGAAGACGAAGGCTTTTCTACTCCCATCAGGACTCTCCCTGCAAAGGCCGAGCGGTCGCTTTCCCCTGCGTCGGTCATGCGTCACTTTAACGAGGACTACCTGCCCACCGACAGCCATGACAACGGCCCCGAGACCGAAGCCAACAGCGTCCTCGCCTCGACGACCACAGATACTGAGGCCGACGTCAACTTCCCTCATGCCAACGATGTTGATTATAGCAGACCATCCCTTGAAGACGACGATGACGACGATTGGGCTCGCATGGATGACAGCGGCGTTACGAACCATCTGTCTCCACCGTCGAGATCCCTCCACAACTCGTTCCATGAGATGAGCGGCCTGTTCCAAAGCAACAATACCGGCTTCCCGTCTTCGCAACATCAGCGTTCTGCTCTTGGACTGATCAGCGGCAATGGTGGGATGGACCCTTCATCTGAACAGTACGACAATTTCATGACTGGTGGACGGGAGCGGCCTCGGAGCAATTTGTTTGACTGGAGCGAGTCGACGGTACACCTCGACAAGATTGACAGCGATGGCCATTCGCCGCGACCCAAAACTGTGCACGGCAAGCAGGAACTGGACCTTAGGAACGGACGGCCTGCGAACCGGAAGGGCCCAGCGGTCGCTCACGTCAGAAGCCAGAGCGTACCCGTGAACGCCGATCCTGCAACAGAAGGCACCAAGCCATCTACGTCCAAGTTCGGCACATGGGCGTCCGGACCGAAGAACGCAAGCGAGGACTGGGACGATGACTTTGACTTTGGCACTAACCACGGCGACGACGACGTTGACGAAAACGATTTCGACGGCTTTGACACTGAGGAAGAGGACGCTTTTGGCCGGTCGTCCACTCTGCGCTCCAGCAAGGGTCCTGGCTCGTTTGCCATGATCGTCCCCGCATCGATTCAAGCCACACAGCCCACTGTGAAGGCGCATTCAGGCCAGATCCGCGAGCTGTCGCTTCTGGTGAACGGGCTAAAGCGCCTCTGTCGCCATGCCCGGGATCTGGACATTGTCGACGAGTCGCCGGCGTTATGGAAAGAGGCCGAGAATATCATTGCTCTCGCCTCGCCCGACGAAGACCTTTCTGAGGCCGCCGCATCTAAGACGAAGCCGGCTGCAGGGGGTTCTTCTGGCACACCTGTCAAGACGGCGAAAACGACTGTGGCATCGGTGGAAAACGACAACGACATCCCGAGGGCATCAATCGAATTTGATGCGTCCGACGTTGAAGATCAATTTTTGGACGCGAGATTCGACGCCGAGACCCGAGACAGCTTCGATGATCCGTTTGACACGTCTGATTTCGCCCAGGCGCCGAGCACGCCACCCCGGCCTGAGATGAGTAGGACTGCTGTTGTTAGGGAACGGCATAACACCCGCCGGCGATCAGTCTTTTCTCCAGAAGACGACATCTTTGGGGGCGGCTGGCCGCTTGCTGATGAGAAGTCACCCGCGCGGCAAAAAGAGAAGGAGGTGCAGCGACCGCAAACCCCCAACCGGTTCACGACCGCCACCGAGGCGCCCGACAGTGCGATGATTGAGTCCATCATGGCGGCAATGCAGCAGCAGCGGTCCGCATCGGCGCCTATTCGGAAGTCACCGGTCAAGCAGACGTCCACATCAGAGCTGTTTTTTAACACGAACACGCTCCAGGAGCTTGTGAAGCGTGCTAATACCCTCTTCCACACGCTGTCCGATCTCGTGCGCCGCGCCGAGCTGTTTACGCAAAGCCCGGCTGTGACGCCGCGGCACGACCGTCTCAACCGCTGTGAGGACGGTAGCCCCGCCTTCACGCGCGTGTTTACCGACCCATCGAGCCCCTCGAAGCGACTCCCCAAGAGCCACAGCGGCAACTCGGTTGCTCGTGCCTCGCCGGCTTTGGAGTCTCCCTCCACGAACCGGGTCAGCCAGAGATTGCAAATGATGACGGTGAACTGATTTGACGTCGCCACATTGTCTTCTCTGCCTGCGCCTATCCCTCTTTCCCCCCCCTTTGGCATGATGGCCATTGCACTACACCTGCCCTGTACGAATACACACTGATGGCGATACCGAGACTCTCGGCTTCTGCCTATTGTCCATTACATTTTCTTTTTCTCTTTTCCTTTCTTCTGTCTATTTCATATGTCACCCATTTCATTTGTCATGGACTGCATAGAGGAGAGGCATGGTTGCAGGAGGCAGCCATGCACTGTAATTTTTCCACGTTTCGCCTCCCGTTTTCTTCTTTTCTTTTCTGTTGTTGATTTTGTTTGCATCTTGCTTGCTTTAGGTTGCGTTTCTTGGGACACTCATAGGAAGGGGACACAAAAATTGGAACGGACTTGGACAACAACAAACATATTTTTCTTTCTTTTCGAATGGCCAGAACACAGACCAAAAATAGCGAAAAAAGCGAGAGGAGGCCGGCGGGCATGGCACCGACCTTGGGACCGACAGAGCCTCTTATGATTTGCGTTTTCTTTTCTTTCCTCTTTTTTTCCGGCTTCATTCGGTTGCGTTTGTTGTTCCCTCTTTGAAAGTATTCTTTTCATTTCTCTGGTTTGACGACCGGTTAGAACAAACCACACAGTCACACTCACATACACAACAACCACACATTGCGAGTCATGGATGTTGACGGGGGCGGTGGCCGGCTGGCCAGACTTGTCTCGTCCGCTTAGGAAACAGCAAGCATCTATAGAATTAATGACATTATGTTTTAAGAACATACGGGCACTACTCTTCGTCGTACTTTGTTTTCTTTTCTCCTATCATCTTCTGTTTTGATTGAACCGTATTCCTGCTGCCTGCAGACACATGGTAAACACGTTTTTCCGGCCCACAGCGTAGCATCCTGCACGGTAAGTACCCTCCGTTACTCCGTACATGCCATTCAGGCAGCAAAAAAGTACGTTGGAGTCCTGTATGTTGAGGCTCTGGCGGTAAAAGAAGATTGTGCTGGATGATGGACGTCGGACATATTCGTGTAAGAGATATGCCGTTAGACACGGTTTCCCCGCGCTAGTCTGCAACAGGAATGCAGCTGGTGCACGGGCCAGGGGACGAACTGAGACGCGACGGGGGAGTAAACAACCAGCAGGGAAATGAGGACCGGAAGATGCGCTAGCCGTTCATGGCGCGCTTGAGACGCACCTATGCCTGAGGCCATGGACGGTAGCTGCTTCCCCCTGAAAAACAACAGGTGGGCGTGTTCTCTGGCGGTGAGCACTTCGGTGGGAAAGAGCGGGAAAGGAGGGGTGGACACATGCCTGAGATCAACAATCAACAACGTTCCTAAGTCCCCTCTTACCCCCCGAGCCCCCTATTTTGCATCTCCCTTGCGGTGCCTGCCCGTCGCTCTTTCCCTCTTTCCCTCCACGCACGAGCCACCCACGGCTTCTGTATCCCACCAAAATCTGTTGAGCGAGCAGAGAGGGGCAGCTGCAACAGGGCAGGCAACCACTGTATTCCCCTTCGTGCCTTCCCACCTCTCCCCGCCCGTTTTGATTATTTTTTCTGGACCGTGCTCATTTCCCGCCTTCCCTCCTTATTTTCTCCACCCGCCAAAACTGCCAATATCGTGTTCCGACCCTGCTGCTTTTCTTTTTCCTTCCCAAACAAAAAAATATCACAACTCTCCCTTCTTCACTCCCGATCCAAAACCACAGATACCCTTTTTTCAAAACACATCCAACACACAACCGTCACCATGCGCGAGATTGTGAGTCTTTTCCCCTCGGCCTCCCTGTTCTTCGTTCGATCCCTCGCGCGTCTCTCTGTCCCGTCTCTCTGCCCCTTTTCCTCTCACCGTCTCTTTGCACGCCGCGATATGGCTGGCCCGCAACCTGATCCTACCTGTCCCGGTGCCCACTGTTTGGTATCTCCATGTCCGAGACAGCCGAGCATCGCGAGATGGTTTTGAATTGGGCTATTTGCTTGCTTCATGTGGCGTTGTCTCGTCCTCTTCACTCTCCTTGCCCTGGGCGGTGTTATGGCATCGGCCTGCCCTTCTTGGAGCCAATTTCCCCCTCTCCCCACTCACCGACTAAACCGCATATCACATATCACCGGCCACCAAACCGGCCCAGAGAGCGTGGCAGTGAGACCTCGTACATAACTGCCGGGCACTTTTCTCCCTGCCTCATATTTACATAGCTACGACGGTATCTCTTGAGCAATTGCTAACCTGATTTTTTTTTCTCGTCTATAGGTTCACCTCCAGACCGGCCAATGCGTACGTTGTTTGCTCCGAAACCCCCTTTCGTTCCGAAAACAACCGACTTTCCAGATCTTCGCAGTGATATTTGACAACGGTAAACCGCGAGACACGTTGCAACTAACACGTTTCTTCCACAGGGTAACCAAATCGGTGCCGCTTTCTGGTATGCTCAACCCCTGCTCTAAACACTACCTACGACATCGGCGACGGCCTTCGAATACCTGCACCGGACGCACATTTGCTAACCCAATTTATAGGCAGCAAATTTCGGGCGAGCACGGCCTCGACAACAATGGTGTCTACAACGGCACCTCCGACCTCCAGCTGGAGCGTCTGAGCGTCTACTTCAACGAGGTTTGTCCAGCTACCGGCTTTGGCGTCGTGTTACGGCATGGACAACCAACTAACCATTTTCGATAGGCCTCTGGCAACAAGTACGTCCCCCGTGCCGTCCTTGTCGATCTCGAGCCCGGCACCATGGACGCCGTCCGCGCTGGTCCTTTCGGCCAGCTGTTCCGCCCCGACAACTTCGTCTTCGGTCAGTCGGGTGCCGGCAACAACTGGGCCAAGGGTCACTACACTGAGGGTGCCGAGCTCGTCGACCAGGTCCTCGACGTCGTCCGCCGCGAGGCTGAGAGCTGCGACTGCCTGCAGGGCTTCCAGATCACCCACTCCCTGGGTGGTGGTACCGGTGCCGGTATGGGTACCCTCCTGATCTCCAAGATCCGCGAGGAGTTCCCCGATCGTATGATGGCCACCTTCTCCGTTGTCCCCTCGCCCAAGGTGTCCGACACCGTCGTCGAGCCTTACAACGCTACCCTGTCCGTCCACCAGCTGGTCGAGAACTCGGACGAGACCTTCTGCATTGACAACGAGGCTCTGTACGACATCTGCATGCGCACCCTGAAGCTGCCCAACCCCTCGTACGGTGACCTGAACCACCTGGTCTCGGCCGTCATGTCCGGTGTCACCACTTGCCTGCGTTTCCCCGGTCAGCTGAACTCTGACCTGCGCAAGCTGGCTGTGAACATGGTGCCCTTCCCCCGTCTGCACTTCTTCATGGTCGGCTTCGCCCCCCTGACGAGCCGTGGCTCGTACTCGTTCCGTGCCGTCACCGTGCCGGAGCTTACCCAGCAGATGTTCGACCCCAAGAACATCATGGCCGCCTCGGACTTCCGCAACGGTCGCTACCTGACTTGCTGCGCCATCTTGTATGTTTTCTTTCCTCTCCCATTTTTTTCCTACTGCCAATCCTTCTTAGACCCAACTAACAACTCCCAGCCGCGGTAAGGTGTCCATGAAGGAGGTCGAGGACCAGATGCGCAACGTGCAGAACAAGAACTCGTCGTACTTCGTCGAGTGGATCCCCAACAACGTGCAGACCGCTCTGTGCTCGATCCCGCCGCGCGGTCTTAAGATGTCGTCTACGTTCGTGGGCAACTCGACCGCCATCCAGGAGCTGTTCAAGCGTGTCGGCGAGCAGTTCACTGCCATGTTCCGTCGCAAGGCCTTCCTTCACTGGTACACTGGTGAGGGTATGGACGAGATGGAGTTCACGGAGGCTGAGTCCAACATGAACGACCTGGTCTCCGAGTACCAGCAGTACCAGGATGCTGGTATTGACGAGGAGGAGGAGGAGTACGGCGTCGAGGAGGGCGACGTCGAGGAGCACGAGTAAATCTAGCACTGCCGTGTATTACCGCACCCACCGTGTGCGTAAGCGCGCTGTTGCTTACCGCCCGTGTCCCAAAGCGCTCATTATCTTATAAATGAAGCTTGAGACTGGGCGCGACGATGTTTTGTTCCTTTCGCTTTTCTATTTTATTTAGCCCACTCAGCCCTTCTATTGCTTCTTGAAACTCTTCCTTTCTTTAATACAAAAAAGGACAGCCTCGGAGGGGCATGTTTTCCCTGTTCAGAGGTGGATATACCATTTGCAACCAAATTCTTCTCCCTTTACCTTTTGTGCCTTGTAGTGCAATGAGTGCAGTTGTCCAGTAATGATAAACAATCAAAGTAACCATAAACAATGAAATTAAATTTGTGAGCGAAAAGACCAAAATACGCCTCGTGGTATCCTTTCGTGAAGTCCAGTAATAATACTCGCGTAGTCCCCATAAATGATCGAGGCTGTGGTATCTTTCCAGCAACCGTGAGTTCCAAAAGCGTTACAGTCCTGAGAAAGAGACAACATTATAATCTATAGTACCCCAAATATCATATTGAAAAGAAGGATAAAACGCCACATAATCAGCCAAAGTAGAAAGCCGGGGGACGAAGCCCACAAGAGAAAAAAAGACAGAACCATGTTGTCCGTTTGTCCTTTGTCACGCGAAAAAAACAAACACCAACACAAACACAAACGTAAAAAAAAGACGACGGCCAAACGTGGGGTCTCCAAAGAACTAGTCGCCAGAGAACCGCGTCGTCGAGGCAGGCGTCGTGTTGTTGTTGCCGCCACCGCTACCCCAACCGCCAAACAGCGCCGACGCCCGCTTCATGGACTGCCGCCAGGTGTCGGTCGACGGGCGTCCACCGCCGTTGCTGCCGTTGATGCTGCTGCTGTCGTCGTGCCCGCCGTTGAGACTCGTCTCGGTGATGCTGCTCATGCCCGACTCGCGCCGGGGGTCGTTGCGGCGGGGCGACAGGGGCGGTGTCGGCGGGAGGCCGATCACGTGGCCGGGCAGAGGGCCGTTCTTCTTGGCGGACGTGGCGGAAGTGGACTTGGTCGTTGACGCGGGGGCCGTAGAGGAACTGCGTGCGGGCGGCGGCGGCTCCGTCGGTCCGTAGGCCAGCAGGGGCGTCAGCGCCTCGACCGTCTCCTGCCGCATCAGCTCCATGGCCTCGCGCTGTTGGTTCTGCTCGGCAAACGAGCGCGGGAAGTTTTGGGGCTCCAGCGCGTCGTTCTCGGCGCGCGCCAGGCGCTGCAGGAAACACGCCACCACCTCAAAGGTGCCCTCGTGGCTTTCTAGGCGCTGCCGGTGCCGCTCGTATGCCTCGGGCCCCACACGCTGTTCGAGCTGACGCCGACGGGCCATACGGGCGGCGGATTGATGGGCGCGCAGCCAGACCATGTCGTACTCGGCTTCGTCGCCAGCGCCGGCCCCCGTTGTGTGGCCGTTGCTACTACTCCCGGGCGTGGACGTGCCCTTGTTGCGAATGGGCAAGCTCGGTTGCAGGCGCAGGGGCCGGGGTACGTCCATGGGCAGGGACAAGGGCCGTGTCTGGGAGGTGTTGTTTGAGAAGGTGGCCGTGGTCGACGACATGAAGTTGGTGGGCGAGAAGAAGGAGTACGACGACGGGCGGCTGCCACCGCTCACGACCGAGGTGGGTGTCTGGGGCAGCGGGCGGTTGAGGTAGTTGGGCGAGAAGAAGGATGAGGAGCGCGGCGAGGCGGTCGACGAGGACGGCGACGCTGTGCCGCTGGCGCCACCACCAGCACCACCACCCATGACGGAGGCCAGCGACATTGGCCGCCCACTCATGCGCTGCGAACGGCGCTTTGGCGGCGACGGGAAGATGGGCGCACCGGCGAACGACTGAGACGAGTGGCGTGGGGGCAGCGGTGGTGCCGGGCCCTTGCCAGCCGCGGACGACGATGACGATGGCCCTGCCTCAAAGACGGCGTCGTCGCCGTCGACAAAGGACCTGCTGCTGTCGCTGGCCAGGATGCTCACCGTAGACACGCGCGCAGCGTGTGGCCGGGCAGGTAGCGGCGGCATTTTGGGCGTCGAAGGTTGTGGTGGTGTCGCAAAGACGCGCGCAGCCTCCTCGGCGTCGGAGGCGGCCACAGAGGGTGGGACGGACGGGCGCTGGTCGTCTAGGGCAATGTCGGAAAAGTTGTCGCCGCCGCCGCCACCGCCGCTGCCTCCTCCCGATTCGGAGGCGGGGCCGGAGGACGGTGGTATTGACCTTGGCGGCATTTGCATTTGCCCTTGCCCTGACCCTGGTCCCTCACGATACGACCCCTGCTCGTCCTGGCCGGATCCTTGTCGGACCACAACCCCTCCCTCTGCAGCAAAGGCGGTGGAGGGTGACGATTTTGCAATAAATTGTGTTTGCGCCGTTTTCTTTTCTGAGGCTTTTGCCGAGGCTGCTGCGTCTGCGCTGCTGGTTGACGGCTTCATCGTCGGACTTGCTGGTGTCGAGTGCCAGTCCTCTTCTTCGTCCGAGCTGCTGCTGCCGCTGCGGCTTCTGGCGTCTCTCTTTCTGGGGCGGCCGGCGGCGCCGCCTGTGTCGAGATGCGAGCGGCTCATACCGTCAAAGAGCTTCTGTATGGTGCGAGTATGGAGTTTGGGGGACGTCGGATGAAGAAAGTACTGGGGGCCGGTGGAATAGGTTCGTCAATAATACAAGTTGGAAAAGAGGCTGTGAAGGGAAAGAAGAGTGTCGAGTAGAGGTGTATAGGGGAAGGAGAACAGCGAACAATCTCGAGAGAGTCCAAAAGAAAGAGTAAGTAAAAAGAAAGAGAAAAAAGTGGCTGGCTAAGAGATTGAGAAAAGAGGGTTGTGAATGGCGGTATGCAGCTTGGTAGTTCGTTTCCCTTGCGATGCGACCTTGGACTTGTGGTTGTATTCGGGCTCGCCTTGTTCTGGCCGTACCTGCCCGTTCGTGCTGAAGATTGTGGTTCCCCTCTTTGTGTGGTGTGCTTGTCAAAGGGCAGGCGCACTCGGGTCGAATTTGGGCGGTCGCCTTTTCAGCCCTTTTGGTGCAGGGGAGGCGCAGTCTCTGTGACAATAGGCTTCTTGCTTTGCTGCACCTCCTCGGAGAATGCAGTCAGATATTGGGCGTCGTGTGTGTGTGGTTCGTATTTTGCAGGATGATCAAAGGTAAGGAAGGCGTGGGAACAAGAAGAAGGGAGAAAGAGCGACGGGGAACGAGAAACGGAAAGGGCAGGAACGAGCTTCAAGTGAGCAAAGACATTCAGAGGGCAAAATGGCAAAAGGCATAAAAAGGCAGGGACGAGTACTGGTGGCGACTTAATCAGCGCAGGCAAGCGCTTTAGGGCAACGAAGGCCGTGACTTGAGTGATTGTCTCCGGCTTTTCTTTTATTCTTTTCTTTCTCTCCCATCTATCTCGCGCTCTCCTTACATCTATGGTACATGCTTGCAAAGTGCATCCTGCTGTCCCCTTGCGTACGTCGACATTGCTTTCGTTTCGTTTTCTCTACGCGTAAGCGAAATGTCGGCAGCAGAGACAACGTACCTGTGAGGAGCTGTAAGAATAAGAAACGCAGCCTTGAAAGACAAAAAGGAAAAGACAAGATGCGCTCGAAGACATCAAAGACATTCAGAGACATCTCAGACGACGAGTGACAAGTGACAGACACTGTGAAATGCAAAAAGAAAGCATCTGAGACATCCATTAACGTACAAGTACGTGTGGGACAATGGGAAAATAGTGAGGGCACACAGTGGGAATAGACGCTGGACCCTTGGGCAAACCCGCTGACAGACCCGCTGACAGGCCCGCTGGACGATCGCTAAAGGATCGCTGGCAGATCCCGCTGGGAACACATTCCACGCGGCGGTTCTGGATCAGCGCTCTGCCGTCTTCAAACGGTCAAACAACGAGGCGAGCACATACTCGAGCTTCTTGCCTATCATTTTTGACGTTCTACGCTTTTGCGATATCACCAGTCGTTCGTCGTTCCGATGCGGCTCTACGTCGGGTCGCCATGATGGCTGTTGCAGCAGCTCTAATGATACAGCGTCAGCTGCATGGTTGGGCTGCCCTTACGTCCCCCTATTTGGGTTTTTTTTATTTCATTCATTCTTTTTCGGACTCTCAGAGGTTCTCCTCTGTTTTCTTTACAAACTTCCTTCTTTCTCTCCTTTGCCTTGCTTTCTCTAGCCGCCTTGTACGATTGGCTGCATCCGCGCCTTCCTTTTCTTCAGCCTGTTGGGTCTGGGACAGGTCGCTCTTTCCCGCCCTGTCCCGTCCAGTCCGCGCCTTGCGTCTGCCGCCCGGCTGCCCCTAGCCCAAAGGCCCCCTTGCCGCCCGCGAACCCGTACTTTTGTATTCTGTAGCGCGTCCTTTCAATAGCTTTGTGGAAAGTAGCTGTATGCTCTCCTGCGGTTCTCCTGCATGTCGCCCTGCATGGACGGCGGCATGGAGAATCTGCTGGCGCTCAATACTCTGCAGCTTGAAGAGCCGAGAAAAAGAAAACGAGCGGCTGACCCTCTGCAGGACGAAAGGGACATAATAGACACATAGCTACTTAGTAGCTAAGAGGGCGGCAAGCGTAAACAGGGAGAGGAAGAAAAAGAAAACAAAAGAGGGTACAGCCGAATAGGCCACAGCTTGAACATGGTGTGTTTTATTTAGACAAGCGCTCGGATACCAGGCCTGAGCGCAGCGCGTCGTCCTGGCTTTACCGCCAGCGGCCATTTTCAGGAGAGTGCAACAGAACCACCGCGGAGGTTTTGCAAAACATTGTGTTTTGAAACAAAGATGCCCATGCATTCGGTAGGCTGCGATAGGGCCGATCCCCAGCCATCTTCTGCCGTTGCATTTCTCCCCATGGTCAACGTTTACGTTTAAGCAGTTTCTGCTGCCGATCTCTCGATGGAATCTATGGCAGGGTAGCACCGTTTCGTTTATGGGTATCTCTATTGCATTCAAATGTCGACAGCTATCTTACAATACTCCGTAGTACGTCGTACATCTCCAATAGCACAACAAGCTGTATTGTCGACGATTCCATGTTGCGCGTTGCCAGAGGCGCAGCTTACCGCCAGCTCCGGGTATTACCTGACGGCTCGATGATCAGTGATGTCATCGCTGCAAGCGCCCGGCCACCCAAAAATGGCGGGGCTGAATTTTGGGGTTGGAGGTCACGTGCCACATTTGAAAGGTGATATCAGATGCGCCGTGCTCTCTTTGAACATTTCAATCTTCGCGAAGATGCCCCAGGATCTGCCGGAGACGGTCCAGAGCCTTTGTGCTCGCCGGTGGCTGGTCCGGAGGGTTCGCATCCGCCTCTGACTGTTGCAGCTGGTCGACCTCCTCGCGGGCCTGCGCAACCAGCGGCGACAGCCCGCCCCAGACCTCGTCGTCGTAGCGCGCGAGCACGCCGTGCCACTGGTCCAGCCACTGCCGTGTGCTCTCGGAAGAGTGCGTTAAGCCCAAGGCCGCTTGTGTCTCCCGGGATTTTGTCGGCGCGGCAGTACCGAATTGTGCGTTGCTCTGCTCTTCTTCGTAACCTCCGCCGGGGCTCGGACGAACGAAATCGGGGATGAAGTTGAGGACCGTGTCCCAATCGTGGTTTGTTGTCGTGGCCGAATACTGCTGTTCACTGTCCCGGTCGCCAAACAGAGCACGCTTGAGCGCCGTGATCTCGTCCTCGGCCAGTTCGATGTCGTCGTAGTTGGGTTCCTCTTCCGCGGGGCCATCGACGGCCAGCAGGTTCACGACATCGAGTCCGTCAATGCGCTCCTGTTCGGCCACGGCCGATGATGGCTGAGAAAGGAATTGCGTGGTTGTAGACGCTTGTACTTCCGTCGGTCTGCTGGTCCATGTCGCCTGCTGGGACCACGCTTCTTCCATCACGGCATTGTCGAGGCCGACAATGGGCTCGGTCGGCATGGACATGTCGATGCTTGTGCCGTCCAAGAACTGGGAAAACGCGTCGTCCTGTGCCGTGGCATGCTGCTGAGCATGGCTGCTGCCGGACAGAGGCGTCGCCCAGCTTGGGAATGCTGCCGAAGCCGAAGCAGAGCCTTCTCCTGCCGCTGCCGGCGCCGAGGGCTGTCCTCGGCTCGCCTGCCCGGCCTTGTCTGCCGACGTGAGCGAGGCCAGGTCGCCGCCACTCGGCCGGGCCGACACCATGTCCCGGCCCAAGCCCGCTGCCGACTGGGCGATCCGGGAGAAGACTGACGGCGGGCCGTTTGTTGCTGCTGTTGACTCGGCGTTTTGGTTGCCGCTCACGCGGCCGTCGTCGGTGCTCGTTTCCTTCCCCTTCCCCTTTCCCTTGCCCTCAGCGTTTGGTGGGTCGTTTCCTGCCATTGTTGTGTATGAGGTTGCTGCAGTCTGACAAGAGGCACAACAATTGTCGCTGAAACAAAACAGTTCAAGTTAGAAGAGAGGTACGAGAACTACGTCCCGGCTAACACGCGCTTGGTAGCGTGGCAGTTCGGAAGATGGGAAAGGGAAGGAGTGGCGAGCACGTGAAGATGGACCTGTCGCTAAGTCAGGACCTGTGCAGTTTCAGTGTGCCGCGTCTCTCCACGGCCAGGATTGACTTCCCACAGTCGTCATCGACGAGCAAATGATCACAAAGGCGGCCTGCAAAGACGCGGGGAAACAACTCCGACCTCTTGGCCAGCAGAAGAGCTATTTACGAGGCAACTAGGTCTTCCACAGAGAAAGTCTATATCCAGGTTCTCTTCTTTATTTCTTTTTTTTCTTTCTTTTTTTTAACCGAGAGCGTTCGGTAGGACTGCATCTGTATCTCCATGTTCCTCTTCTAGGGGTGGACCAGCAAAAGGTACCCGTCGGTACTTCATAGTTTGCCCTGTTTAGCTCGAACGCTTTAGGGAAGCCGCGATAAAGCTCCCAGCTCTGCATAGCTGTGCTACTGGTGGGCGGGCAAATAGCTCTAATACGGTGACTTTTCCGCTATTTTTGCATGTTTAGTCTGGTCCTGTTGTTTCTTACCCCGCACAAGCCACCCATAATCTCAGCTTCCGCCCACTGCGCAACCAAAAATGCACCTGCCCAACGGCATTTTGGTGCTGTAACAGGGCCTAGCCCAGGCCAATGGAGCTCGGATAGCAGGGGGCTCTGACAGCACCACTGCTCTGTATTTTCCTTGCCCCTTCCCTTTTGGGCGCCCGGTCTGCTTTCCGCGCCTCTCTGTGACCCCCTCTCTCCTCGCCCACTCTTTCCCTCGCCGCCAAACTACTCCCTGGCCTTGCCTTCCCGTTCCTGCCTTCCCACCATCCCAGCAAATTATGGGAAGGTGCTGATATTTTTTTAACCCTCGACCTCTGGCCTCTGCGTACATCGCTCTCCTTCTCACACTACCTTTGTCGACAACACACGCATTCCCACCTTCTTTGTCCTGCCCGCCCACCGCCTTAGCCTTGCTTGTGTTCACAATCCGTTTCGATCGCTTTTTGGGTTCTTGTCTTTGCTTCCTTTTTCCTGCTCCTCTCAACCCTCTTGATCCTATCCTCCTCTCCCCTCCACAACCCCCTGTCTTGTTTGGACTGGCGGCTCTCCTCGCTCAACCCGCTGCCATCTCCACATCGTTCATCGCCGTCTCTTTTCCGTTGTCTTTATTTCTTCCTCTTGCTTCAGTTCGCTGCCACCGCGTCGCCGCGTGAGATTTTTTCTCCCCAATATTCAACGCCATCTCAATCTTGCCGCCACACAAAACCCCCATCCACGTCTCCCCGCTCCTTTGACGTTCTATCCTCGACGACCTCACCCCTTCTGCCACCGCCATCGTCCCGCCCCTTGGAACGCGCCCTCCCGACTCGCCGCGTACGCCAACCCCCGTCGACTTGCTCCGGCCTGCCGTCCTCGTCACGCTCACCCTCCTCGATCGGACCCCCGACGCCTCGACCTATCGCCCGCTCGCGACAGCTCTTGTTTGCCGCCACACCGCTCACGAAAAGCATCGTCTGTTTCGGATTAGGAATCAAGACGCCAACAACGACAAGACCGTGTCAAAAGGTGCGATACCGCTCCCACCTTCTCTTCCTTTCCCTTTTTTGCCTCCTTCTCCTCTTCCTTGCGTTCCTCCGTCGCCGCCTTGTCTCCCTGTTATGCTCTCCACCTCCTTGGTCTTTCTATCCGCATTCCCGCCCAGACCCTGCACGCAAACAAAACATCCATTTGTCAACCCAAAAGCACCCTGCGGCCCACACTTTTCCACGTGTCTTGCATTCATCGTTCTGCCACGGTCCCTCTTGTCGTTCTCCTCATATCGTCAAACCCAACACGCGCCCTATCTGTTGCCTCGAGCTTGCCTTTTCTGAATCCCCCTTCTGCCTTCTCCCACCCCTGCCTTACCGCTAGTGTTTGTCGCGCGACATCTTTCCTAGCTTGAACCTTGCTCTTCTATCTGTCCATCGCGGCTGTCTATCTACTTCACTCCCTCGCTTGCTCCCCCGCTACTTGCCTTATCCCTTTCTGTAGCCTTGCCTTCTATATCTCGCGCAACATCTTGCTAAACAGTTCCGCCGCTCGCCGATATAGATACTCCTTTGATACACAATACTGTCGACCGTGCCCACTCGCTGTCCTGAACCAGCTTCGCCCTTGACCGCCCCGATATCGATCGCGCGTCATACTGACCTCCTCAACACGCTTCGTGACCAGCACAAGGGCAGTTCTACCGGCGCCCTTCGCGAACCAGGCTTGGAATCATGGTGGAAGCAGAGGCGAACTCCCCTACGTGGAAGTTCACACAGTACGTGGCCCCTGCCCCTTCTTCCTTCATCCCTCGACCCCTCCCGCGATATCCATCTCGTCTCTGTTTCATTGCTCGTGCCCCTGCGACTGCTGTCTGCCGTCTCTTTGTTCTCGGTGCTCCCTCTTTCTTCTCCTTTCTTCTCCCATCTTGGCCACCTTTGATACTGCTCGTGTCTTTGTGGTCCAAGATGGCGCCCGCCGATTCCTTATATCAACATAGACCGGCTGCACTCCGTGCTCTGGTTCTCAGCCGGGCGGCGAAGAATTCCCCTACAGACATGTCCCCTTTTCAAGATCCGTATCGTTTGGCCGTTTTTAGGCGGTCCCGCCACGTTCCGAAGACCGCTAACACATCTTCTCCTCACAGGTGCTTTGGCGATAAGGGGGATGTGGAAGACATCACGGAAGGTAGGCCGACTGTTCCAGACAAGAGCTGAAATATGGCACCTCAGTGCGCCTCCCGAGACCAATTGGGCTAACATGGGCACGTAGCCGACATCATCTCGACCGTCGAGTTTGACCACACAGGCAACTACCTAGCAACGGGCGACAAGGGTGGAAGAGTCGTCCTGTTTGAACGCAACGAAACCGTGAGTGCAACCCCGTCCCTCTCCTCTATTTAAACTTTTCATGTCTCTCCGTGGAACGGCGGTGACTGACAATGTCCGAATCTTGCCACATCAACAGAAGAAAACATGCGAATACAAGTTCCACACCGAGTTCCAATCGCACGAGCCAGAGTTTGACTACCTGAAGTCGCTCGAAATCGAGGAAAAGATCAACAAGATTAAGTGGTGCCGGCGGCAGAATGCCTCACATTACCTTTTGTCGACAAACGACAAGACGATCAAGCTGTGGAAGGTGTTTGAGAAGTCGCTC
This sequence comes from Sporothrix inflata, assembly GCA_021396225.1. Lineage (NCBI taxonomy): Eukaryota > Fungi > Ascomycota > Sordariomycetes > Ophiostomatales > Ophiostomataceae > Sporothrix > Sporothrix inflata. The sequence goes on along the minus strand of WNYF01000004.1, from coordinate 242,448 downwards.
AAGGTTGTCGCCGAGAACAACCTCACCCAAGACCTGACGCCCGGCGGTCTCGTGGCCGGTGGCGGCGCTCCGCGGCCGTTACCATCTGTGCAATTCCGCAACGCCAGCGACCTCAAGCTCCCTCGCCTGACACACCACGACACCGTTGTCGCCGCCGTCCCCCGCCGGACCTACGCTAACGCCCACGCGTACCACATCAACAGCATCTCGGTCAACAGCGATGGAGAAACGTTCATTAGCAGCGATGACCTGCGTATAAATCTCTGGAACCTCAACATTCAAGACCAGAGCTTTAACATTGTCGATATCAAGCCGGCCAACATGGAGGAGCTCACAGAGGTGATCACAGCTGCTGAGTTCCACCCGCAAAGCTGCAACTGGTTCATGTATGCCAGCTCTAAGGGCACCATCAAACTGGCGGACATGCGGGAGAGTGCGCTGTGTGACCAGCACGCCAAGTGTAAGTTTTCCCCCAATGTGTTTGTCGTTAAACGAATCGCATCTTCCTGCGGTCAACCTGATTTGGCTAACACGATATTTTCTAGTGTTCGAACAAGAGGAGGACCCCCAGTCGCGCTCCTTCTTCTCCGAAATCATCTCCTCCATTTCAGACGTTCGCTTTTCACACGACGGCCGCTACATCCTGTCCCGCGACTACCTGACCGTCAAGATCTGGGATGTGAACATGGAGCGGCAGCCGGTCAAGACCATCCCCATTCACGAGCACCTTAGGCCGAGGCTCTGCGATACCTACGAGAATGACAGCATCTTCGACAAGTTTGAGGTTGTTTTCTCGGGCGATGCCAAGAATGTCATGACGGGCAGCTACAACAACAACTTTATGATCTACCCGACCGACCCCGAGAAGGAGACCGAGGTGGTTCTGCAGGCCGACAAGTCGGCATTCAAGGCCAAGAAGGTGGGTGTGCCGACGCCGATCAACTCGTCGACCAGCCCGACGGCCAACGGTGGGAAGAAGAACGGCTCGCGGTCGGGCAGCCCTGCGGCCGGCCAGGGCCAGCGGATGCGCAAGGAGACCGATGCGGACCAGATCGATTTTAACAAGAAGATCCTGCACATGAGTTGGCATCCGTTCGAGGACAGTATCGCTATCGCCGCTACTAACAACGTAAGTGCTCTTTGCATCGCCTTCGTCTTGTTCTGTTCACATTGCTAACACTTGACCATAGTTATTTGTCTTTTCCGCATTGTAGACAGTCCATCCTCGTGATGACGAGCCGGTGCAACCCAACTTTGATTATGAAGATGGCGCGGCGTTTGTCTCGTGACGTTTTCTTGTTCCTTGCCTTTCTATTCCCGTTCTCTTTCCTATTTTTGACCATTCCACCTTTGCCTAGTTTTGATCGTTTTCTTGACTTTTTTTCTCTTGACCTCTCCCTTTTTTCCCTTTGCGTTTCTATTTAGACACAGAGACGAGCACACACTGGCATCCTGTCCGCGGGAGGTAGGGCAGAAAAGAAAGCATCGGGGGGCTTGGGGGCTCTGTTCCTGTTGATTTTTTTGTCTTATGTGATAGATGAAGAAGAGGAGGAGACTTGACTTTGACGCCCAGCGGTGGCGTCGAGTGACGTTGGAGAAGAAGCGGCCAGAGGACGAAAGGCGGGCGCGGAAGCTGGTTGGGGACGATGGGTGTTGTTGCTCTTTGCCGTTAGCGTCCCTTTTCTCTTTTCTGAGTGGTACGCGACGATGACGGACAAACGAGCAACAATGATATCTTGGCTAGAGACGGAAAGGAAAGCCTGGTTCCTCCCCTCCCTGTGTATGGGAGGGTGCACAAAACAGCGTTGTTGGGACGGCAATGGACTGGCACCACCAACGATTCCAGGACGGATTTGTCTTGTTAGTTGTAGATTCTATTACACCCATTGGAGACAGCATCAACCAAGCAAATAAAAAGAAAAATCACCATGTCCACAGAATGGAGAGCCATGGTGCCAACGAGTCTTATGTCGTTTCGCAGTGCGGAGTTCATGTCCAGATCTCCGTACGGAATCCTTGTACTGTAAACAAAATGCGGAGGTCAGGGTCGTATTATGACGACGGACGAAAGTGCCCGTTGTGTCGTCTCGTCCGCGAACGGAGCCATACGACATCGCACCGATGCGTGGTCGCACGTCGTACGTAGAACATTTTGCGTCGAACACACCTGCTTAATAGGGCAGGGCAGGCCGCAGCGAATCGCATGGCCGGAAAGTCACATCCCATCTCCCTTCGTCGGCCCGTCTGGGCTTAGGGGCTGATCTTAATCTCCAGATTGGCCTCTGCAGGGGGCGTTAGGTGTACTTGTACTTCGTAGGCTTGTCTAGAACACCATCCCATGGTTCGGCGTATGCATCGTACGGACTACGACGACGGATGAGAAAAGGAAGGAGGCAACGGATAAGGTAGAGGCCCATCATGGGTCTCCAATGGCCCCCTGTTTAAAATTGCCGACCACACAACGGGGAGACAGGGCAGAAAGAGGACTACAGTGCCTTCTCTTGTAGTCCTTTTTATTTTCTTTGGAGCGTGGTCTAGGTGGTGTATTTCCGCGAATTCCGACCTTAAGGTTGTGCTTGGAGAGAAGGGAAACAGTGGAAAAAGAAAAACCGTCTACGAAGTACTATTGAAACAACGATCCTTGTTTCTTCCCCTTACCCTTGGTTCCCGTTTAGCGCCCCTGGTTGGGGGCTGTGTTCCTGTCTTGAAGAGCTGTTAGTGGGAGTGGACAGGGCTGGATGGGACGGACACATCGCAGATTGCGGCCGCAAATGGCCCGGTGCCAATGACCCGTCGTCAGATCTCATGCGTTCTCATGGCTCCTTATGCCGTGTTTCTTCACGTGCGCTGCAATGCTGCGGCCACTGCACCGTTCCCTTATGCTTTCCCTCCCACCGTATTAGTAGTACTTGTAGCTCTGCCAGCCGGACTTTTCGGCGTTGTCGGTTCAGGAGGGCCGTCTCCACGGCACAAAAACGTACGAGGGCACTGTGCCTCTTTTTATTCGTTATTTTCTTTCATTTTCTTTTCTGCAGCATCGTGCGTTGAGGGCACGCAACGGAAAACGCCGTCTTTGTGCCAACTCCTTTACAATAGAACATGTGTTCTTATGGTGGAGTCGGCATTGGTGTTTTTTTGTTTTGTTTTTGTTGTTGTTTTTTTTGTTGTTTTTTTGCTTCCTTTTTTTTCTTTTACTCCGCCGTCTTTACGATTCTCCCCAACACCCGCTACGGCGGTTGCTCCTTCCCCTTTCCAATAGACCACAGCTCCTGTCCCACTCGACCCGTCTCCAAATACGTCGTATCTGCATGGCAATTGCCCTGTGCGCCTGCCATTTCCCATTTTCCAATCCTCGTCTTACGGGCCCAGCTAACAGACTAACCTTCTAAAAAGTGCCTGATGAACCCCTCCGAGCGTAGTCGTAGACCAGTCCAGTCCGGCAAAGCTGGCCTCCAGTACCGCAAGCTCCCAATGCCCCTCTGACTTAAATCAATCAATCTACAACAACCAATACAGGCCCCCACTTTTCGCGATCCACACCTTCCGCGCCGCTACGTTTCCTTTTCGGTTTCTTACTTTTTTTTTCTGGCCCAGCGCTGCGTTTCTTTCTTTGGTTCGCTGGTGCACCCACTCGCTCTTTCCTGGCGGCCGCCCCTTTCCTTCTCAGGCCCGCCTTCCCTCTCCCGGCACACCCTTCCACCTTCCTTCCTCTCTCACCATTTATTCCGTAACAAGGTGGCGACAAGACAATCTCAAAAAAGAGGGCAGAAAAAGACACATAGCATCCGCGCACGCCAGATTGACACGCGCGCGCGCCGCGGGAGATCCACTTCCCACAAAGCCCTTTCCTTCGCGCGGAAGGGATCCTCCCTTTTTTGGGTTGTTTTAATTTTTCCCTTTTTTCTCTTACTTTCTGACCGCAGAGCGCAGGGGATTGGTTCTACCACTGCTCAACTGGGGCCATCTGGGCCGGACTTGCCTTGTGAGAAGCAGGAAAGAGCGACCGAGACCGACAGCTTGTGCTTTTTTTGCTGCTGGCTGCAGGTACCCCCTTCTTCTTCCCCTTCTTTGCCTTGTGACTGCCGAGCTGGCCACGATTTGGTCCGCGTTTGGAAAGAGCAGCCGTCCGATCTTTCTCTTCCTTGCCTCTCTCCTCCTCCTCCTGGTCACTCGCCTCTCTCCTTCTTTCCTTCCTTCCTTTCCCCTTCTCCTTCCTTTCCTCTTTCGCTCACTTTGCTCCCTTGCCCATCTCGCCTCCCCCCCCACCCCGACCTCGACCTCGAAACAGCCTTCTCTTGTCCCCCCTCACGTCGCTCGACATCTTGTCCCACCAGATAGCATCATACAGTCCCCTCATTCATATCCCATATCATCCTATTAGGACAACCATCCCGACATATCCGGCATATCCAGCATCCCCCCCAGCGCCTACCAGCACGACGCATACCGAGCATAACAGAACGTGCACCCTGCTCATCTTCCTCCCTGGGCACGGTTTTATGCACAACGCGAGACATACACACTTCCATACACGAGAGAGAACGGTCTGCGAGACACCAATTGCGCCTCCGCCCACGCCCCATTGGCTCTCCCTATTTGACCTACCCTCCCTCCCTACGCCAAAGGCCAACCTTATATTGACAGCCTTCGTTTGTTGTCGCACCGAAACACGCCCTCTCTTTATCCATTGAACCAACACACGACCGACTCGACGACACCAAGACCAAGACCACCACCACGACGTATCTTCCTACACTCGGCGACGACTAAGAGAACCACGCACAGCCTCGGTGATATACAGCAAGACGAAACACGGCCGCTTCTCGTCGACCCCCAAACCGTGTAAATGACAACCTCCAACGCCCGACGCCGCCAGACTTCGCATAAGCCCCCGAAACATGTGGCCGCCGCGCCGGGTCCTCGAGTGATCAACGCCGCCCCGTCGCTGGAAAAGGCCGAGATGTATGGTGTCGACGACGACCGGCCCGTGTTCTCACGGGCCATGGCCCTCGCCGGCCGCATCTTTATCGAGACCATCCCGCAATGGCTGACCATTGGCGCCATGCTGGCCCTCATTTTTGGCGGCTGCTGCTCCAACGTCTTTGCGCTCGAAGCCATCATCAAAGTCGAGCCTGCCAGTGGTATGTTTTACGTGGCGCCTTCACACGACTTGCACCTTACTGACCCTTTGCCAGGTACCCTCCTTACTTTCACCCAATTTCTCTTCGTCGCCATCACCGGCTACGTCTCCCAATTCGACGGCGACCGCCCGCCGTTCTTCATCCGCCCAAACAAAGTCCCCATCAAACGCTGGTGCATCAATATTGTCCTCTTCTTCAGTATCAATGTCCTCAACAACCACGCCTTTAGCTACAACATCTCCGTCCCCGTCCACATCATCCTGCGCTCCGGCGGCAGCATCACCACCATGATCGCCGGGTTCCTCTACGGGAAGCGGTACTCCCGCATCCAGATTATCGCCGTCATCCTGCTGACGGTCGGCGTCGTGATTGCCGCCTGGTCGGACGCTCAAAGCAAGGGCGTCGCTGAAGAGGCTGCTGAGGGCAACATCGAGTTCATCACCGGCCTCTCCATCCTGTTCATTGCCCAGGTCCTCTCGTCGATCATGGGCCTCTACACCGAGGAGACCTACAAGAAGTACGGCCCGCAGTGGCGCGAGAACCTCTTCTACTCGCACCTGCTGTCCCTTCCGCTCTTCATCCCCTTCTTGCCGTCCCTCGTCCGCCAGTTCTCGCGCCTCGCCAACAGCGCCCCTCTCTCGCTGCCGTTTTTGGACGCCGCCGCCAACACGGCCGCCAATGTCGCCAAGCGCTCCGTGGACGGCGCCGACGTGGCTGTTGCCGCGGGTCTGCGCGAGAGCGTCGAGCGCATCCACATCCCGAGCCAGCTCGTGTACCTGGTGCTCAACGTCCTTACACAGTACGCTTGCATCCGTGGTGTCAACCTGCTTGCCGCCGCGTCGTCGGCGCTGACCGTGACCATTGTGCTCAACATCCGCAAGCTCGTCAGTCTGCTGTTCAGCATCTGGCTCTTTGGCAACCGCCTGTCGCCCGGCACGCTGGTCGGTGCCATCATTGTCTTTTCGGCCGGCGGCCTCTACTCGTTTGACGGCAAGAAGAAGCCGTCAGCGCGGCCGCGTGCTGTTAGTGTCAAGGTCGGCTAGCACGTCTGACTTGCTAGGGCAAGACGCGAGGGTTATCAGGGAAGGAAGCTGGGATTGGTCGCGTTTTTGGTCACTTTTTTATAGATTTCATGCACTTTTTGTTTATTTTACATTTATTATGACGGACACAGCACAAAGCTAGAAAAAAACGAAAAAGAAGGCTTTGCTAAAGGCTGTCGTTTCAATGACCCCATAGAGGACATAGAAGGGTAACTGCACAGTAAATTTCAAGACTTTTATATACACGTGGGAAGCCCATGGCTGCTTGTCGTGACTTTTCGTGCCTGAATCGTGGTGGGCAACAAATTAAGCTTTTGTCTGCCGCTAGCGCACGATTGCGCTTCCCAACTGGCCGGTGTTGCTGGCCTAGCCAGGCCCTACCTGCCTCTTAAATCCTTTTTTAATGACCAGGCATGTGCCGCCCCAATTCTTTTTTTTTATCTTTTTTTTTTTCCAGCTCAGCGTATTATGCAGCCCCTCTCTTCGGGTTTTGTTTCGCTCCTTCTCTCGCTGGGTCGCTGGGTGCATTACACCGGACTAATCGGCCCTCCGCAGCAAGGCGCTATTCTTTACACCGAGACGACGTCACAGCTGCACCTTCCCCTCTGGTCACAAAAAGGCACACTTCAGCTGGCGGTTGGTTCTTGGTTAGGGCTCTGCCGAATGCCTCACACAACTGTGTTGTGTACCTTGCCCTTCTGTTCAGATACCAATTGCTTCTTAAATTACAAGGGCACGAATCCCTTATCGTCTTTTCCAAACAAAGAGCCAAACCTTTGATCCAACAACTATTTTTAGCTATCGGATTATGTTTGGCAGACAGTTGGGCCAAAGACGGCCGAAACGGTGTACTTGTAAGAAAGAGGAAGTGGCGACCGTGCTAAAACTTGGCCCTAACCTCTTTTTGCACCTGCCAACAGCCTCTCCTCCCCCATATCTCCAATTTTTGGCCTACATCCTCACCCAAGGGCGACTTCTCACCGTTCAACCCCCTCGAGTCATACTCTGCCTGTCATTGATACATCAGCACAGCAAGCGAAGCGAAACGATCGTGCACTGTCTGACTCGGAACCGTTTTAATAAGCGTCGCCTGTCCTATCGTTTCGCCCCGAGACTTCTCTTCGTCTCGCCTACCGCATTTCCCCTCTCCAGAGAGCAGCTGGCCAACAGCCAGGCCAACCCCCGTCAGCCATGTCTGGTACGTGTTGTGAACCCCCAGATAGACACAGTGTTGTCTCTACCTGCCATCTGGCCCTCCGTGTGGCTTTTGTGGACTGTCAGTGGGATTACACAAAAAAAAATAACTAACTCGAACTTTGTTCTGCGCACCAGGCTCTCGCCGAAACCATGCATTTGCCCACGCGCACGCGCACGGCAACCTTGCTTCTCGCTCCACCTCCAACTCCCCTCCCATCCTCGGACGGCCCCTGAACGACTCGGACGGCGACTACGACGAAGAGCTCGACGACGAGCACCAGACCTACCTAAACGACGACGAAGACGACGACGAAGACGAAGACAAGACCCACAGCACAGCTGGCCGCGAAGGCCGACAGCACCCCAGGGCAAGCTTTAGTGCTGGTGGTGACATTACCCCGAGAGACGAGAGACCAGCAGGCGGACCTGAGGCGTCCTCCGAAGACGATACAGACGAAGTTGCCGTCGCTGCCGCTGCCGCCGCCGCCCTGCAGGAGGGCATGCTACCGCGCGACATGCCGAAACGAAGCGCCTTTTACGACCCGGTCGCCGACCGCCAGATGAGCCAGAGCGACGCCAAACTCTTTTACCAGCTGAGCCAGCTAGACCTGCAAAAGAGTGCGGCCCAACAACAGCTACAGCTGCAGCAACTGCAGCAGCAGCAAACACCCATCACATCCAGCCCTGATCTGCACGGGGGCCCACCACCGCCGAATGGCAATGGCAATGGCGATGCAGCAGGCGGTATGCCACCGCGTTCACCCTTGGGCAGCAATGCCCGCTTCTCCGACTCTATCCCGCGCCTGCCAACCTCCGGTGGAGGCCACCATGGCTTCGGCTCGGGCCCCGGCGCTGCCATAGATGCCCATGACGGTGCGTCGGTCAGCCAGCGCGCGATCGATGGGTCTGTCCTAGGCGGTAACGTTGGTGGCAGCAGTGCCATGGGCGCCGATGCCGGGCCAGACATCTTCAGTGCAGGCTTGACATCCGGGGCCGCCGTCGGTGCAGCTGCTGCCGCCGCCTCATCCGGGGCCTCAGGTCTGAGCATTGGCGAACCGGCGGGCATTGGCAGCACATCCTATGCCGATGCTGACCCGCAAATCACGTCAGAGCTCACATCCATCTTCAAGAACATCCAAAAGATCATCGACCTGCGCCACAAGTACATTCGTCTCTCGCTTCAGGGCCCGATGGACAACCCCAAGGACGACCCAAACTGGGCCATCTACCCGCAACCGCCAGAGCCCGTCTGGACCGCTGACCAGGATGCGTCGGGCGCCACGGCCAACGGAACGCGGGCTGCCAATAGCGTGAACAACAGCCTGGCTAACAGCCTGGTCTTGCCACAGCAGCAGCAGCAGCAGCAGGCAGAGACCCCCAAGAAGTCAGCCAAAAGGCGGAAGCCAGGCCAGGATATTGGCGAGGACTTCGACATGGATGACCTAAGCCCTCTCCCGAGCGAGAGCGAGCTGACGTACCGGTTGGACGACAGCGGCGTGTACCAGGTGTTTGAGAACGACAAAGCAGCCGCTGCCGATACGCCCATCATCAGCGTGCCTACACTACGCGAGTTCTACATGGATCTCGAGCCCATCCTGTCCGTATCGGCCGACGGTCCGAGCAAGAGCTTTGCGTACCGGCGGCTGCAGTACCTGGAGGGCAAGTTCGGCCTCTACACGCTGCTCAACGAGTACCAGGAGACGGCGGACACCAAGCGTGTGCCGCATCGTGACTTTTACAACGTCCGCAAGGTCGACACGCACGTTCACCACTCGGCCTGCATGAACCAGAAGCATCTGCTGCGCTTCATCAAGAGCAAGATGAAGAAGTGCCCTGACGAAGTTGTGCTGTTCCGCGACGGCAAGCACCTCACGCTGGCCGAAGTGTTTGAGAGCATCAACCTCACGGCCTACGATCTCAGTATCGACACGCTGGACATGCATGCGCACAAAGACACTTTCCATCGCTTCGACAAGTTCAACCTCAAGTACAACCCCATCGGCGAGTCGCGTCTGCGAACCATCTTCCTCAAGACAGACAATGACATTGAGGGCCGTTACCTGGCGGAGATCACCAAAGAGGTCATCTCCGATATGGAGTCCAGCAAGTACCAGATGGCGGAATGGCGCATCTCCATCTACGGCAAGTCCATCAACGAGTGGGAGAAGCTGGCCGCCTGGGTTGTCGACAACAAGCTCTTCTCGCACAATGTGCGCTGGCTTATTCAGATCCCGCGCCTGTTCGACGTGTACAAGGCGACGGGCCTGATGGAGTCCTTTGAGCAGGTCATCAAGAACCTGTTTGAGCCGCTGTTCGAGGCGACCAAGAACCCGCAAAAGTACCCCAAGCTGCACGTCTTTTTGCAGCGCGTCATTGGCTTTGACAGCGTCGACGACGAGAGCAAGGTCGAGCGCCGCCTGTACAAAAAGTTCCCTGTGCCCAAGGCGTGGAACTCGGGCCAGAACCCGCCGTACAGCTACTGGATCTACTACCTCTTTGCCAACATGGCGACACTCAACGCCTGGCGCAAGCAGCGCGGCTTCAACACGTTTGTGCTGCGGCCGCACTGTGGTGAAGCCGGCGACAGCGAGCATCTCGCCGTGGCCTTGTTGTGCTCGCACAGCATCAGCCACGGTCTGCTGCTGCGCAAGGTCCCGCTGCTCCAGTACATTTTCTATCTTGAGCAGATCGGCATCGCCATGTCACCGCTGAGCAACAACGCGCTGTTCCTGGCCTACGAGCGCAACCCGTTCCACCAGTACTTTAAGCGCGGTCTCAACGTCTCGCTGTCGACCGACGACCCGCTGCAGTTTGCCTTCACCAAAGAGCCGCTGATTGAGGAGTACGCCGTAGCGGCGCAGATCTACAAGCTGAGCCCCGTCGACATGTGCGAGCTAGCCAAGAACTCGGTCGTGCAGAGCGGCTACGAATTCGCCGTCAAGCAGCAGTGGCTCGGCGCCGATTTTTACAAGCCCGGCATTGCCGGCAACACCATGGTCAAGACCAACATTCCCGACCGGCGGCAGCACTTCCGCTACAGCACACTGCGGGAAGAGTGGCAGATGTAAGTTTTTCCCTCTCTTTTTCACCCCAATCCACAGTCCATCAAGCTAACGCACGTCCGCAGGATCGAGAAGTACACACAGGCGCCTCCTGCCAGGACTGCCGAGGACGCCGAAGCGGCCTTGGATAACGGTGTGGCAGCGCCCGGGTCACCATCGCTGTCGTTGAAGACGTCGATTACGGCTCCCATGCCCAACTCTCCGTCCCCGGTGGCAGCAGCAACTGGTCCTGCGACGGGTCCTAGCTTCATCACCCTGCCTGCAGCTGCCCATTCCGGCCCTCTGTCGACCGACGTGTCGGCGGCACACGCCGCCCTAGCAAGCGCGTCGACAGGAACATTGAACGCAACGGCACCGGGAGCAGCAACACCAACGTTGGGCGCTGCCAACACTGCCACCGGCGGCCCGATTCTCGCATCGCCTCTGGCCCTGTCCCGGGAGAGCACGTGGCCAGCCGATGCGGTGACGTCCGCTGCAGGCACCCCCGGCAGCGGCGGCGTCAACCCGGACCCCAGTGTGCACCTCTCCGGCACCGAGCCGCGGTACTTCCCGGGCGTCGCCACCCGCAGCCAGCGCCGCAACAGCATCCGCAAGAACTCGTACCACGAGATGGACGACGGCACCGTCACGGGCTCGGCCAACCGGCTGAGAAAGACGGGCAGCTTTGGGGCGCCCGAGGAAGAGGAGGACGGTGAAGATGAGGCATAGGAGGGCAAGAGCAAGCCAACATGGAATATCAAAGTTCAAAACGTGGCGTAACTTTTCCTTGTAGAACGGGCAGTAGGTCTTTTGCTTTTTATTTCTATTTTTGGGCGATTTGGCAATTCGAAGGAAGACATGCAAATGCTTCCTGTCGTGTACAGGGCGTATAGAAATTGAAATTGTATTATGGTCAACAGAAATCTGCTTCACGATGGGCATGTTGGTTCCGGCATCTTGCGCAACCATCCTTTTGCGTAACCTTTCGTCTGTGGAAGAGCTCTCCGCGAAGCCTCCCGCTCGGCAGTCACGTGTCCGAAAGACGCTGTCGAGCTTCCAGAGCTGCCCGCCATCGCCATGTATGCGAGGCATGCACCATTAATTCCACACCACAGCTAGCGCCACAGCCACCTTCTTGTCGTCCCTTCCTCGCCCCTTTGGCCCAGCTTTTGGGCTTCCATGCTTTTCCAGTGTCCAATTCCCTTACCCCACTTCTGCAGGCCACTACGTCGTATGAAGTCACGTCTCGGCGGACGGCGCCCTCTTTTTGAGATTGGAGAGCGCCAGAAGCATATTAGCAGCAGTTAGCGAGCCCGCAGCAGCGAAATACGGACAGCGGCGGCGCTACGACTCTGCGCGCGCGGCCTTGCTTTTAGCTCTCTCCTTTGCCCAGCTGCTCCTTCTTTGTTGGCTGCTCCTTCCCGACGAGAGTGAGAAAAAAAGCCACCCGCAGGCCTAACTTTAGGGGAAGGCACCACACACCACTCTCCACTGCCTCGACTGCCAATTCGATCCTCTTCCGCCCGCGCCTTCCCTCTCCTCGCTTGCTCTGCCTCCTGTCCATTTGGCATCATCACACCCAAAACCCACCCACCTGCACCTGCACCTGCCCTCCCTAGAAACGCAGTCGCCTAACCTCGTTTTCTTCAACAGGGCTTTCTGTTTCTTCCCTAGCATCGCCAGTTTCTGCTTCTTCTGCTTCTCTCTCTTCCCCCCTTTTCCAGCCCATCCTTTGCGTTTGCCGAATTGCAACAATCCCGATCCCGGCACGGACTGCGCACGCACACTCTTGAGAGGGCGATCTCCTTTTCCTTGCCCTTCTTGCTCATTGCTGTTTCGACTTTTATTTCTTACGGTTGGAACAGCGCCCCAATCGCCCATTATCGTTACTTGTGAGCTCTTCGCCCTCATTCCTCGCCCTCTTTGCTTCGTCGCACATACCCAGGGGACAAGCAAGCAAATAGGGCCCTTCATTCCTGCCTGCCTGTTTAATCGGGTTCTTGCAGCTTCCCTCCGTCATCGACCCAGCCTCCAACCGGCCGCACAAACCCCAGGCGCAGGCGGCGTCTTTTTTTCGCGACTGTCGCACTGTTTATGCTGACTCCAGACTGTTTAATGCCAGCCTCCCACCTGAAACGACCTTTTGGGCAACGAGTTCCTGCCAAACCCACACCCAGCCGCACTTCCGGCGATCAAGCTCTCTTTTCGTGTCGCCAGAGCGCTTCCATTTCATCGCTGGCTGCTTTTGTCAGAAGCCAAATCGAACTCGAAAATCGGATACGGGCATCCCCCTTTTTATCTCACGTCTTAGCATGTCCGCGTTGACAAGCCATCTGTGAATCCCCTGACGACGACAACGACTCTCGGGCGAGAACGAGCACACCAGGAATAGGAGAGGGTGTACGAGGCAGCAGCGGCATCAACGACGACAAGCACCGCGCGTTCTTCCTCCCCGGCCGAACGAGCGACCACGCGGCCCTTTTTTTTTCTCCGAACGGCCATTTAAAACCTCACCCTTCCCTTCCGGCCGAGTCCCGACCTCCCGGGGTTTCCGCCCCTATTCCGCTAAACACCCATTCCGAGCCTAGGCGACCGAAGTCATCTCCGACGACCTTCCTAGCGCAGTTCCGCAACCTCCGCACATCATGGGTTTCGTCGGTATCTACAAGGCCCTCTACGACTATGTGCCTCAGTCGGAGGGCGAGCTGGCCATCGCCGAGGGCGGTCTGCTCTACATCCTCGAAAAGGATGGCGGCGATGGCTGGTGGAAAGCCAAGAAGAAGGCCGGCGGCGATGACGAGGATGAGCCCGAAGGCCTGATCCCGGAAAACTACGTCGAGGAGGTAAGCACAAACAAACTGCAGGCACTTATACCACGCCGTTACTTCATCGAAGTGCATGCATCCTTTTTTCCCAGAAACTAACAGGATTTTTTTTTTCCGAACCAGGCACCACCCGTTCGTCATGCGCGTGCCCTGTACGAATATGCAAGACAGACCGACGAGGAGCTTTCCTTCCCCGAAGAGGCTCAACTGGCCATCTACGACATTTCCGATCCCGATTGGATTCTCGCAGGATATGAGAGCGACTATGGCTTTGCGCCTGCCAACTACATCGATATGGATGGGACCGGCGCCGCCGCGGATGCAGAGGGGGACGAGTCCGAAGCTGCCCAACCGCCACCGCCTGCGCTCCCGACAAGACAGGCCACTATCCGTGACGACGACAATGTCCCAAGCCCCCGCCTTCCTCCCCGTGGCGCGCCCACCAGCGAACCGAGCAGCCCCAACGCCAATTCTGCCGCCGCTGCAGCGCTCGCCAACGTCCTGGCTGGCCGCTCTGCTGCGCAAAGACCAGCGACGCCTCCCCCCTCGCTTCCGAACCGCCCTCGCTACCTCTCAGACGATGCATCCGAAGGAGATGACCCGCTTTCCCCGCCATTGCCGTCACGGCCGCGGCCCCAGGCCCACTTCGACGACGACGAGCCATCACCGTCTCTGCCGCAGCGGAGCAATAGCAACGCTTACGGCGGTAACAGCGCCGGTGGCGGAGGCAGAAACGGCGCCTACGATGACGAGGAGACACATCCCACAAACACCCTGAGCCCCGGCGGCTTCCACCTGTACAACATCTCCGAGATGGTGTCCGTCATGGGCAAGCGGAAGAAGATGCCCACGACACTCGGCATCAACCTGAAGACCGGTGTTATCCTGATTGCGCCAGAACGGTCTCAGGATGGCCCCTCGCAGGAGTGGTCTGCCGAGAAGATGACCCACTATTCGCGTGAGGGCAAGCACGTGTTTATGGAACTCGTCAAGCCCAGCAAGAGCGTCGATTTCCACGCAGGTGCCAAGGACACGGCCGAGGAGATTGTCAGCGCACTTGGCGAGCTTGCCGGTGCCGTTCGTGCCGAGGGCCTGCGCGAGGTCATTCTCGCAGGTACCGGCCACGAGCTGAAGAAGGCCGTGGTGTTGTACGACTTTATGGCCCAGGGCGACGACGAGGTTACCGTGGCCACGGGCGACGAAGTCATCGTCCTTGACGACCGCCGCAGCGAGGAGTGGTGCCAGGTCCGGCGTGTTAAGAACGGCAAGGAGGGTGTCGTGCCCCTGAGCTACGTTGAGGTGACCGGCACGATCACATCCGACATCCCCCCGCAGCCGGTATCCGCGCACCACTCGTCTGCGCCGACATCGCCCACCACGAACACCGCGCCTGCCATCTCGACCGCCATGGCCACTGTCGGCGCTAGGTCGACTGTGAAGCAGAACCGGCTGGAAGAAGAGCGCCTGACACGCGACGCCGTACGCCAAGCAGTGCGCGACGAGTCAAGACGAACAAATGAGGTAGGCCACGGCGTGCATCCGCCGGAGAGGCGCAGTAGTTTATATCCAACGAACGTTAACGGAGGTGAACAACAGCAGCAACGCAAGAAAGAAAACGGAAACGGCAGCAGCTCCCGCTCGAGCAAGGCCAGTACGTATATAAAGCATCTCCCGAGTCATGTTTTTGCAAACCGCCGCTAACCAGATTAAGAACCCGATGCGTCCAAAGTGCGGACCTGGACCGATCGGACCAAGTCGTTCAGCGTCGATGCGCAATTCCTGGGTCTCAAGGACGGCAAGATCAACCTGCACAAGATGAACGGTGTCAAGATTGCCGTGCCCGTGGCCAAGATGTCCCTGGAGGACCTCGAGTACGTCGAGGCCGCTACAGGCATCTCTCTGGACGAAGACAAGCCGCTTTCAAGCATGAAGCGCAAGTCCCAGATCCAGCAGCAGCACGATGAGTCGCAAAACTCGTCCGGCACCAAGGTCGGCGCTTCACTCGAGCCTAAGAAATCCGACTACGACTGGTTCCAGTTCTTCCTCACCTGCGACGTCGCTGTCGGCCTCTGTGAGCGGTATGCACAGGCATTCGTTAAGGACAACATGGATGAGAGCGTGCTACCGGACATTGATGCCAGCAATCTTCGGACTCTTGGCCTCCGCGAAGGAGACATCATCAAGGTGATGCGGTTCCTGGACGGCAAGCATGGCCGCACGAAGAAGGGCGGCGATGACGGTGCTGAGGGTGGCGGACTCTTCTCGGGCCCGGGTGGTACCCTGCGGAACAACACGCGCCGTGGCCGGCCTACACCCACAACCCAGGCGAACGACGTTGTCGATGCCAAGGCCTTTTCACAACAGACGTCCGGCGACGACAATGCCACAAATGGAAACGGCAACCGTGTGGCATCGCCCGTGGCCCAGGCGCCTGCGGAGAGAATTGCTCCACCTCCCAAGCAGGCTCCTGCGTCCGGCGGTGGCGGGTTCGACGATGACGCTTGGGATGTCAAGCCCTCCCGGCAGCCTGCACCCACCGCGCAACCGGAGCCCCCGGTTGTTCAGCGCGCCCCTGAGCCCGCACCGCCACCAACCGTTGCAAGGCCCACCGCTGCTCTGACTGGCTCGCTGCAGGAGCTGTCGCTGCTTACACAACCCCTGCCGGCAGAGAAGCTCAACCCCAACCTTCCTCCTGCCATCACTCTTGCACCGCAGGCAACACCCGCGGTGTCGCTGCCTCCCATCCAGCAGCAGCCTCCTCCGCAAATGCCAGGCGCTTCACCCGCGCTCTTTGCGGGCCTGGCCCAGCAGCAGACCGGCGTCCAGGGAATGAACGGGCTCCAGCCACAGCAAACGGCCGCCTTTGCCCGGGCACGGCCCATGGCTCCGCAATACATACAGGGTCAAGGCGGTCTGCTCCCCCCGCCTCCCTCACGCCCGCTTTCGGCACCGCAGTCTGCGCAGCCAAGCGCGTTCAGCCCGCCCCCATTGCAGCCGCAGATGACCGGTATGGTCACCGGCCAGGTGGCTCCGATGGGCCAGAGCCTCAACGACATCACCCAGGCACGGATGCAGCAACAATACCAGCAGCAGATGCAGCAGATGATGGCACAGCAGCAGCAGCAGCAGCCCCAGGGCATGATGCCCATGATGACGGGCATGCCCATGCAGCAGCTGCCACAGCCGACAGGATTTGGCATGCCTGGCCAGCAATTCATGCCGCAGCAGCAGAACCAGTTCGGCCAGCCGATGCAGATGCAGCCCACAGGCTTCGGCGGTCCCTTCAACCCAGGCCAGCAGCAGCAGTTCGGCATGGCCCCACCGCCTGGCGCCAACCTCAACTCGATGCTGCCTCCTGCTCTGGAGCCCCAGCGGACCGCTATGCCGACGCAGCAGGCCATGCAGCCCATGCAGCCCCAACCTACGGGTCCGTTCACACAGGGCTTCGGCAACCACGGCATGGCCCCCACCCCGGCACCTCTCCTGCCGCAGCAGACTGGCCCGGCGCCCCCTGTCCGTTTCGGCGTGACGGAAGAGACCAAGAAGCTGATGCCCCAGGCGACGGGCCGGCGCGCCAACCTTTCGGCAGCAAGTACGTATAACCGATCAGTCCCACACAGACTCAGACCTGCCATCTTTCATAATATTGGACATCATGCTAACATATTACCTAGCTCCGGACAACCCGTTCGGTTTCTAATAGCCGCAATATGCCTTCTCACCGACATCATGTGCTTGGCTTTCTGTTTTTCAACATTTTTTTTCTCTTTTTCCTACTACCTTGTCTTTCTCCTGTCCATCTATGCAAAAGTGAGAGCTGGCGGTAGTTTTGTGGCGATCGATGTTTCTGTACAGCAGGCGTCGTGTTCTTCATTCTTGTGCCCCTTTTACGTGCCGGTTTTGCGACCCGTTCTTTATCAGCTGTCATCTTTTCTTTCCCCTTTTTGATGCTCCTGTATCCTCACCCCATCATTTTGTTTTTAGTCCTGGTTTACAATGTTTTCTTCTCTTGCTTCTTTGTTCTTACTTTTTCTTTCGCTTTCTTTTTTTGGTTTTCTGCTTCTCTAACGTTTTGTCTTCGTCTTCCTGTCTGCCTTTTTTTGGACAAAACTAGAGCATCAACATCGTATATAATCATTATCTCCATATACATAATAACATAGCACTCTTTTTTACTACGGTGCCTGGAAATAGTAGTGGGGCCAATTTTTTCTACTCCGTAGAATACATATGTCCAAAGCCGTATCTGATCATGCTGTATAAGGGTATTTTCAGAAAATAACAACTTGGCTTCGTGAGAATATCACATTGGTTTTCTTTATATTTATATTATTCTCCCAATTATTTTATTTTACTTAAAAAAAAAACCCTTTATAACATTCTTTTCTTACAAAAAAGTACGATGAAAATTCGGTCTCTCTTCAGGTATCAAAATATATGCTAACAAGAATATTAATTCAACTATAGGAATAATTCACCATGATAAAAAAAAAACATTATTAAAATACAATCAAGGGTACATAATGGACATATTTATTACATATTCCCCGACTGTGAAAAATATCATAGTTTGAAGTAAATTAAAACAAAATACACAGTAAATAGCGTTCTATCCAGACGCGGTCCTCCCCATCGTCATGAAATATCATAGACAAAAAAAGTCAAAAAAATAAAAGAAGAGATACCCATCCTCGACCAAGTCAAAGTTGGCCGCGCTCCGCTTGCCTCGGCCGCCTTTAGATAAAAGCAAAAAAATCATCCAAACAATTCGCAAGACCAACTGCGAATAAAAAACAAGCAGAGGCTGCTCTCTAGACCAGGAGGACGGAGTGTGTCAGATATGGGAACCAACTCATGTTTCTCCTGCACTGTTCTGTTCCCCGCATAAGGTACAGCAAAGTAGATAGAAAAATAGATCTCAGATCTAGATCTCCTCACACGTGCATACATATACGGAGTATACGAAGCAAATGATGTCCGCACCCAAACAAAGTATGGAGTGACGCAACTCTGGACGGCGTTACAGAGTGCACCCCCTCTTAGACACCGTTTACTGGACTTCGGTGAAGTCGTCCTCGACCTTGAGCAGGTCGCCCACAGTGGCCCGGTGGCGCGTCGTGGAGTCGTCGGCGGCTGCCGCACCGCTAGCGACGGCGGCCGCCTTGACGGGCGCCTCCTTGCCCTTCTGGGCGCCCGGCGCCGCCGGCTCGAACCTCTTGCGCACGGCGCTGATCATCTTGAAGAACCAGTGGACGTTGAGCGAGTTGAGCACGATGTTGCTGGCGACGTACAGAATAAACAGCCACAGCGGGATGGGCCCGGCGTTGGCGGCGACGGCGCGGACAGACGGATCGTTGAGGGCGTCGGGGTTGGCAACCCACTCCGGGGTGGGACCGTCCCAGACGGCGTTCCACATGTCGTGGTAGACCCAAAGGGACATGTAGTTGCCGTAGACGAGGCGGCACGAAAAGAACATGCCGAGCAGGGCGATGCCGTTGTAGAACTGGGCGCTCGAGCCGGTCATGTTGAGTTTGTCAAAGAACCAGTGGGCGTTGAGGAAGGGCGTGGACAGCTCGTAGAGGATAAAGACGGGGCCGTAGTAGTTGAGGAAGGGTCGGAAACCAAAGGAAAAGACGGCCAGGGCGCTGACGGCGTGGGCGAGCAGGCCGGGGCCAAAGACGTCAAAGTTGAGCAGGGTGATGACCAGGTCCCACAAAAAGTAGCCGCAGGCGAGGGCCGAGACCATGGCGGGCGTGCCCATGTAGCCGTAGATGCGCTCCTTCCAGTCGCCGTTCATGTTCTTGCGCTCCTGGTCGACAAACATGCACCACAGGGCGAGGGCGTTGATGATGAGGCTCTGGACGAGCGAGACGACGTGGCTGTCCCAGTTGGCCTTTTTCGCGCGGTTCATGGGCTTGTAGATGTGCGGGACGAAATAGTTGGACAGCACGGGCGACACGATGACCTGCACGCCGGTGTAGAAGAGGGCGGCGATGAGAATCTCGTGGATGTGCAGCGGCAAAATGTCGAGGCCGAGGTAGTCGGCGAAAGGCTGGATCGCACGGCTGAGGGCCGGGATCGGCGGGATGGGGAAGACGTCCTTCATGGTGAAAGGAGGGACGTGAGCCTTGAGAGGGAGACCAGTGTTAGTGGCAAGGGAGAGAAAGTGCAAAAGGATGTACGTGACGTAGATGGGACGACGCAAACGGGACGGCCTTCCGTCTTTTATAATAGCTTGACGGGAGGGTGTAGGCAGCCGTCCGGTCCCATGACAGTTCTGAACGGAGAGGGGAGGGGGGGTAGGGTGTGAACGTGTGTGAACGCTTGGCCTGCAGGAGGGGAGGATGGTAGGATGCGATGCGACGAGCAGGTCCGGGGATAGGCGCTGCGGTGCGTTTGCGTTGAAGGAAGAAAGGAATGTGAAAGGGCAAGGAGTGAATATACCAACCTGTTGGGCAGAAGGGTAGAAAGAAGCTGTGAATCTAGGAGATATACCAAGAGAACCACCAAGAAACCAACAAAGCTAAACGAAGGAGCTGTCTGTCGTCTGAAGAAGAGCGAGGAGAGCTTGCGAGACCGGAAGTGAGGCTGTCGTCCAGGAGAAGACTTGACGTAGGAAGAGATCTAGGCGACGACGACAGGCTGCATAGCAGGAGGGACGGGGATGGCGCACAGGAAAGAAAAGGAAAAGAAACAAAAAATACCGGCACCAACAGGAGAGAAGAATGGCAAGAAGTAAAGTCCCGGGGGGGGGGTTGTCTTGGCGTCCGGATGTGAGCTGAAGAAAACGGGAGGCAGCAAAGGTAGCAAAGTGAGAGAGGGTTGGAGGTTGGAGAGTTGAGTCCAATAAGCGCAGGGTCTGGTGGGGAAGCTACGCTCCTTCCTCTCGGTTTGTTGGGGATAGAAGGGCTAGAAGGCAAGAACGCTAGAGCAAGGTATTAGTGGGCTGCGGCTATCTTATCGCAAGTTGGCACACTTGGTCGTAGTTCAGGGGGCGGGAATCGCTGAGTTAGGCCTAGGCCAGCCGCTGTCGTGTACTGTTTGTGCGCTGATGCAGCGCTGCTGTACTTATGTGTCATGCGGGCGCTGGGGGCGCGGAGGCACGGGACCCAGCCACGCGGGCCACTACGACAGGGAAGCTACAGGGGACGCGCGCGCAGCTGTACAGTGGGTGGGCGGGAGTTGGACAAGACAGAACTTTGAAGGCAGGCCTCGTTGGCACTGTGGCTCAGGTGGGCTGTGGCGCCTGACTCGCGCTAACAACCACGAGACAGCATGTCCACTGAAGCCATTCCCAATCCCAAAATGACGACAGACGAGGGTGGGATCGAGAGAGCACACCGATAATACACACACACCACCCACCCGCCATGGCCGACCTCCTCTACGACCTGCTGGCGACGACGCCCTCCTCGTCGTCGGCATTCGGCCCGGCTGACCCCGATGCCCTCGCCTACCTCGCGACGCTGGCATCGCGTCCGCTGTCCTCGCTGCAGTCCGAAGAGCCCCTGAAGCTGTCGCAGTCGTCGCACTCGCTGCAGCTGGCACTCCAGGGCCTGGCCAAGAAATCCTACCAGCCGGTGCTCGAGTCGGCCAAGCGCCATGCCACGTTGCGCACGGCCGTGCCCCAGCTCGCCGCCAGCACGGCCGAGCTGCGCAAGGCCATCCCGGCCCTCGACGACGAGGCCCTGCGCTTCTCGACGACCTACCGCGCGGGGAAGACGACGACGAGCACAGCTGGCGGAGCATCAACACACGACACTGCTGCAGGCAAGAAGGGCGCGAAAGGTGACGTGCTCGCCCGCCGCCGCCAAGCCCTGCTGCTGTCACGAAATGTCGAGCGGCTCGTCGACGTGCTGGAACTGCCACCCCTGCTGGCCTCGTCCGTGGCCGCCGTGCCCGTCAACTACGCGTCGGCCCTCGACCTCAATGGCCACATCCGCCGCCTCCACGCCCTCTTCCCCGACTCGCCGCTGGTCCGGTCGGTCGCGAGCGAGGCCGACGAGTCCATGCGGGCGACGGCCGCGAGCTTGGTGCTGTCCCTCAAAGCCCCGGGCCTTAAGCTGGCAGCGTCACTGCGGACCATCAGCTGGCTGCGGCGTGTGCTGCCCGACCTGGAGGCAGCGGCGGCCGCCGTGACCTCCGAATCGACACAATCCCTGGCGCAAGCTGCACAAGCGGCTTCGTCTACACAACAAAGCAACGGGAGCGCGGCCGCCCGCTCGCACCACGACAAGGCGGCCCAGGAACGGGCATTAGGGGCACTGTTTCTCGTCTGCCGACTGGCCACGCTGAATGCCATGCTGGACGCGCTGGCACCGCTGCGCGAGCTGGCCGACCAGGAGCGGGCGCGGCAAAAGACGATTGGCTCGACGAATGCCTGGTCGGGGGGACAGCAGACGGAGCGGTATCTCAAGCGCTACATTGAGATCTTCCGCGAGCAGAGCTTTGCGATTGTATCCATGTTCCGGAGCATATTCCCGAGTACGGCAGCAGCAACATCAACAGCGGCAGACGATGGGGACGGCGACAGCACGACGAAAAACGGCACACCGCCAAACAAAGGCGACCCCCTGGAAACCCTCGACCCCCTCGAGGCATTGCCGCCCGCCCTCGCTACGTTCCCGCTGCACTTGGTGGACATGCTGCTCGAGACCCTGCGGCAGTACCTGCCCACCGTGCGCGACCAGGCCTCGCGCGACAGCTTGCTGACTCAGGTGCTGTACTGTGCGGGCAGCCTGGGCCGTCTGGGCGGCGATTTTGGCCTCTTTTTGGCGACGCTCGACGTGGGCGACGATGCCGAGGCCGAGTGGGTGGAGGTTGTGCGTCGGCACCGGCAGCTGGCAGGGCGTCTGGAGTCGATTGTCGGCGATCCTCGCGAGAAGCGGTGATCGAGGAGGGGGTGAAGGAACAAGAGTTGTCTCTTACGAATATCATGTGCAACTTCTTGCCACGGGAAATAATAGGGATAGAGAAAACCAAAAGATGGCCGTGGAAGCCTCGAAAATCAAATGAATGATGAGATGACATTGAATACTTTGAATACTTTGCATACTTGGCGGTACCAGAGATATCATGACGATCCTTAAAATGAGGGGGCCTTTATATGCGCTGACTATGTTGTTGATTATCTTTCCAAGGCCAACAAGCGGCGACTGCGTCAACATTGGAGTACGACGTACGGAGTATATTGTTGAATTCACAGATGGACGTGTAATTACGACGTGAGACCGCCTGGAGAACAGCGGGCTGGGCCTCGAAGCTACGCCGTCTTAGCGGGTGCTGATAGCGCTAAATGATTGACAGCGAGACAGCGCCGTATTAAGGAGACGGGCAAAAAAGTTGGGTCACCGCCTTTATTTTACGGCAGAAAAAGTTTGGGAACAGTAGTGGCAGAAACTTTTTCGCTGCAGCGACAGCCTCCTCTATTATCGTGAGCAGGGGCATTTCTACTTTTCTCATTTTCTTGCAAACAAGCTCGACACAGAATTCCCCGAAAAAAATTCACGCAAATTCAAAATGGTTAAGGACAGGAAGACGAAGGCTCCGGCCGCTGAGGTTGCGCCGAGAAAATCCAGCAGAATCTCCGAGCAGGTGGTGAAGCGCAAAGGTATGATTGAAGAGACGATGGAAGGCGGCGGCCACGATCCAAAGCCCCTGAAGGACCAATTGCTAACTCTACCTCTCTCCCAGCCGACGAGGAGGCCTCTCCTGCATCCACAAAGAAGCGGAAGGCCGTCGAGGTGCCCGTGAAGAAGGCAAAGACGACTACACCCGCCAAGACGACCAAGAAGAAGGCGGCTGCCGCGGCCGCCGCGAAGGAGGACGCCGAGGAGGACAAGGAGAACGACGCCGAGCAGACAAATGTGGCCGTGGAGGACGACGCTACGACAAAAGCCCTCGTCAAGGAGATTGACGGCGAAGACGACGACGAGACGGCCACCAAGGGCGGTGCCAGCCTGTTCCAGCCCGGCCAGGATGTCGGCAAGGCGCCCGCGGCCGCCGTGAAGAAGGCCGCGCAGGTCAAGGCCGCCAAGACCAAGAAGACAAACGGTGCCGTCGCCGCCGCCGCGGCTGTTGCCAAGGCTGCGACGGGCCAGGACGAGGACCAGTCGACCACACAGAACGGTGCCGTTGCGACCGCCACCTCAACAGACGCCAACGGCGCCGAGTTTGGCGGCGTCGTCTACGTCGGCCGCATCCCCCACGGCTTCTTTGAGCACGAGATGCGCAGCTACTTTAGCCAGTTTGGCGACATCCGCCGCCTGCGTCTCTCGCGCAACCGCAAGACGGGCGCCAGCAAGCACTACGCGTTCATCGAGTTTGAGGAGCGCGAGGTCGCCGACATTGTCGCCAAGACCATGGACAACTACCTCCTGTTTGGCCACCTGCTGCGCTGCAGCGTCGTCCCCGCCGAGCGCATCCCCGCCAACCTGTTCAAGGGCGCCAACCGCCGCTTCAAGGCCGTGCCCTGGAACCGCATGGCCGGCCGCAAGCTGGCCCAGCCCAAGCCCGAGGTCGCGTGGACCGATAAGATCGGCCGCGAGGCCAAGCGCCGCGCCGAGCGCGCCGCGCTGCTGGAGAGCAAGCTCGGCTACTCGTTTGCCGGCCCGACGCTGAAGTCGACGGACACCGTCGAGGCCCCGGCGGCTGCCGCGGCCGAAGAGGACAAGAAGGAGACGGAGACGGAGACCAAGGATGCCGCCCCGAAGGCGCTGGAGGCACCCACTGCCGCCGAGGACCCGGTGGCCGCCATCTCCAAGGCACCAGCGAAGGGTAAGAAGGGCAAGACGAAGAAGGTCGCGGCGTGATGTCGGGA
The DNA here is from genome assembly GCA_021396225.1 of Sporothrix inflata. Lineage (NCBI taxonomy): Eukaryota > Fungi > Ascomycota > Sordariomycetes > Ophiostomatales > Ophiostomataceae > Sporothrix > Sporothrix inflata. The sequence goes on along the minus strand of WNYF01000004.1, from coordinate 218,382 downwards.
GTGATGAAAAGAGAGCTACAAAAAAAAAGGGTTGCTTTTGGGTTTTTGGGAGTTTAGATTTTGTTGATGTTTTTCATAGTTCTGTTTTGCACCTGTTGGATTTTTTTTTAATGGCATATATACATTGAGCATACATCTTGAGCATCTCACATGTGAGCATCATCGAATCGCACTGTTCATCACTTCGCTGCTGACTGTTTCGCAACATCTTCATGTCACAGGATCATGTCCATGTTGGCGGCCTTGCTCCGTACATGCACATGCACATCGACAAGGTAATAGTAATGTACGCCCAAAGCGAACCTCGCACGTCCACGTAGAGAGACACAGTGCTAGGATTATAATGGGCGCTGGTGGTCTCTTCTCCTTCGTCCTCACCGAAAAGATCGTTTCCAGCAAAATACCGCCCTGAAGTGAGCCATGGCGAAAAGCAAAAGCTCAAAAGAGCAAAAGCGCCCGGGCCGTCACTCCAGTGGAAAACATGCATCCTCTCTCGCGCGACCCAAAAGAGAGCCGCGCTCGAGGGGGTGTGCATGTCTTGGGGTTGACAAAGTGTTCAGTTTGAAGAGAGAAAGAGAGAGAAAAGCAACTAAGAAAAAAAGTTTCGTGAGGTCCCTAATAAAGCAGTCGTTGGGAGCAGAATAGTGGGTCCATTTGCCCACACGAAATCGGTACACGGCTTAAGTACATGCTGCAGATACGAAGCTCGTGACGACAGGAGGAACCATACTACGGCCCAGCTTTACGAGGCAGCCAAACCTGGCAATGCAGGCGTGTGGGAGACGTCTTGCTTTTTGTCTTGATTTTGTTTTGTTTTCTCCGGATCAAAATGAGAAACCGGGGCCATTGGATGTCAAGACACACGGAACCGAGTGTACTTTGCTTGCCTTTTCAGGGAGCTGATATTGCTGTAGGCGACTGACTGGTCTGAGGCGCAACCCGTTAGGGCCAGTACGGAGTAGTCACAAGAGACGGTGTCTGACTAGGGCGTCGTTATGGCTTACGTGGTAGCGGACGAGGTGCCCCGGGAAGAGGTGCCATAGTGCCCCGGGAGAAGGACTTGGAACACGCTCTCGCTAGCACCAACTCGCACCAGGCTGCGCTGAGAGACGAGAAAACAGGAAAGGGCGAAACAGGCCGCGCCTTCCCAGCGCATCTGACCCACGGCGGCAGTGGCTTCTGCGACCAACAGAGCAACAGCGCTCTTTTCCATTCACCCTCGCGCCTTCTCTTTTCATTCCACTCTGCCTCTTTCCTCCCTTTATCCTCCCTCTCGACTAACTTCGCTCACGAACTCTAACTTCCCCCACAACAGCGCACAAAAAAGGTGTCAACGTCAAACGCCCCGACATCCTTTCCAGCCCCGACCTCGAGCACACCCTCCGAACCGCCCACCCCACCGCAACGAAGTAAAATACAACGCGACAGACACCCTTAGCGAGCCAATCGCCGCCGCTAGAAACAAAAAGAGAGCGAAGAAGGGGGGAGTGAAAGCCAGCGAAAGCCAATGCGGCAGCGAAGCTTGCCTTAGACTTTGTGTAATATATACACGCGAATACACCTGGCCTTTCGCCCTTCTTGTATCTCGCTTTATTTTCGATCCCTCCTTTCCACTTCCACCTTCGGTTTCCTGCGCTCCTATTAGCCCTCTGAGCCTCCTCCCAGAGGAGCTCCCCTCCAGCGTCATGCCGTTCGCTGCAAGATCACTACCGCAGTTGGCACCACAGAACGACAGCGCGCCGTCGTCAGGAGGTTTGTCGTCCCCCATGCCCCTCCCTCCCTTTGGTGCAGGCCCGTCCAGCGACTGCCTGCTTCACGATAGTCGTGACTTTTTTATATGCTTGCTCACACTTTGCCTTCATCCTCGCCCTTGCCCCCCTGCTAGGTGCCAAGAAAAAGAACAAGAAGAAGAAGTCCGCGGCCGCAAAGGCCAGTGTTGCGCAGGCCGCTCCTACATCCCCAACAGAAGCTACAGCCCCTGCAGCCTCCACCGAGCCCGAGACACAGAATGGTGCCGACCACAACGACGGCGACGACGTTGCAGACGAGCCATCAAAAGACGATGCGCCAGTGGTAGGTTCCTTGCTTCTCCTTTCTGTCACTGGCTCATTCAAGATAGCTCCACCTCTAAAGGCAACGCACCGCCATTTGCTAACCATCATTGGATGAGCAGAAGCCTGACACCGACACTACAACAACCGCAACGCCTGCAAGCACAGAGACGCCGTCCAGCCCGACAAAACCGTCGACCAACGGCAACGGCAACGGCCACGCTCGGAACGGCTCGACAGCAAACGGCCACGCGATACCACTTCACCTGAAGACCGAGACCGAGAGCACCGAGAGCAGCAAGGACAGCGATAAGGACGCCGCCGCTGCTGACAGTTCCAGCCACGACCGCAATGGTGACCGGTCCGCCGAATCAACAGCACCATCAACACCCACCACTGCCGCATCCAAGACCACAAGCCCGCGCGCCATGACGCAAGATGACGGCCCAGAGGGCGAGGCTCTCCGTGCCGAGCTAGAACGGTTACGGAAGCAGGTCGAGGAGCTGCAAAAGGCGCAAGAAACCCACGACGAGGAGACGGAAAAGCTCCGGTCCGAGCTCGAAGAGAGCGAGGCAGGGCGCGAGCAAGCCGAGACTCAGTACCAGACGATCGTTGTCCGTGTCGAGAAGATCAAGGAAACCCTAGGCTCCCGGTTCCAGCGCGACAAGGAGGAGCTGGCGGAGGCCAGAGACCGCATCGAGGACCTCGAGGCACAAAACGAGAGTCTGCTCCAGAGCAAATCCGATGCCGAAGCGGCCACGGCCGCTGCCGCAAACGAGGTCGCGCGGCTCCAGCAGGACCTCGACGTGATTGAGAACGAGCACGACCGCGAGCACACGGAGATCCGGAACCGTACCCAGCTGTCTCAACAAAACTGGCACCGCGAGAAGCAGGACCTGATGCAGCAACTGGAGAGCGTGAAGAAGGAGCTCGTTTCCACCAGGGACTCTATGAACGACTGGGAGGTGGTCGCACTCGAAGAGCGCAACAAATACACGGCGATGGAAGACAAGGTGTACGAGCTGGAGGAGCAAGCCCAGATGCTGCGTGAGCAGTACCAGCGGGCCGCCGCCGACCGCGATACGCAGGCCGATGCCGTCGACGGTCTGCAGCGCTCCCTGGATGATCTCCAAAATGCACGCAGGCACGAGCTGCGCGAGATGGTCCAGGAATCGGAGGCCAAGCTCGAGGCGGCCGAGGCGCGCGCTCAAAAGGCCGAGCGAGCGGCCGCTACGGCCAACGAGGAGGCCGAGACGCTCCAGAAAGTGGTAGAGCGCACATCCAATATGGAGGTCGAGCTCAAGGAGAAGTCCGCTGCTCTTGCCAAGCTCCGGCACGAGTCGATTAGTCTCCACGACCATCTCGTCAAGGCTCTCCGCTTCATCAAGAAGATGAAGCCAGAAGAAGCCGTGGAGAAGTATGTTATCCCCTTCCCCTGCTCTCTCCCCCGTCCTCTTGTATTCTGTTTGCTGACAACGGTTTTTTTTCTTTCTTTTTAGGCAAGTGATGACCAACCTTCTGATCCAGTTCTTGCAGATAGACCGGTCCGATCCCAAGAAGTTTCAGGTGCTGCAGGTCATTGCCGGCATGCTCCAGTGGACCGACGATGAAAAGGAAAAGGCCGGCCTCGCCCGGCCGGGCACATCGAGCAGCTCGCTGCGGCTGCCCTCGTCGCCTTTTGGACGGACACCTAGCACGCCGTCCTTGAACACCGAGTTTCTGATGGAGTCTACGTCGTCATCGGGTACTGGTACGAGCAACAAATCCCTCAGCAGCATGTTTAAAGCTTTCCTGGAAGAGAGCGTCAACGAGACTACCTCCTCGTCCGTTCCGACGGATGATCCCTTGTTGGCTGCACTGATTAGCACAAAACCACATCGCGCGAAAGCAGCGGAGACGGAGCCGTCGGGCGCAAAATCACCGGAAACGAAGCCGTCTGAGGTGCCACTGTCTGAGAAGTCCGAAAAGGCATAGATACTTCAAAGTACGCACACACACTAAAAAAAAGAGAGGTGCTATAACCTCAATGCTCAATGGTATAGAGGGACTCGCGTTTTTATCTGATGTCACTTTTACGTTGTGTTTATATTTTTCGTCAAAAGATGGTGTGAGGGCCAACACTATTTGTTGGAACTGTGGCGTTCCTCTCTCCCTTGACTTGAGAGAAGCCGCCGAAGTGAGAAGATAAAGAAGCATGGGGCCAGGAGTTTTTCTTTTTTGCTTTTCTTTATTTTTGTTTACCCGTCCATCCTTTATCTTTGTCTTGGTTGTATTCGTCTTCGTCTTGTTGACTTTTCTAGGGACTTGCGTCTCTTTACGTTTCTTGTCTCAAATGTATGTATAGCCTTCTCTTTTTCAAAATATATAAGTACGCTTTTGGGAATGGATTGCTTTGCAAGGCTTCGAAAAGCAGCATTTTCTTTGTGAGAGACTTATTTTCACCATTCACTGTGGTGATGCTAGCCTTGTTGTGAGACAACACATTCCACGCACAACAGGACAACCACTTGTTAATTCCACATTCACGCTGCACATCTACTCTTTGTTTGGTGAGCCATTTTTCGAAAGATGAAAAGTTTCCAAGACGCTTTGCTGAAAAGAAGGCGGTCTTGTTTATATGTTGTTACAATTAAAAAAGAGTAGTAGTACATTTTGTTTGTCCTTTTTGCTCTTTCGAGGCGAGAAAAGACTAAAACAAAAAAGGATGGCGAGGCCCAGCTTCATAACTCATTCCTCTTTTTCGAGCGTTTCCGACTTCCGTCGAGGAACCACCTTCTTCCGTCCACAACCTCCACCATCCCGGGGTATCTATTAGTTGGTATTTTTCTCTCTTTTCGTCCTCGTACTCACCAGAGAGAGGATGTCAAACAGAGAAAAAGGATTTGCTGGGTTTTCCTAGTCCAGCAGAGGAACAAAAAGCAGAAGACAAAATAGAAAAAAAAGAAAAAAAAAAAAAAAAAAAGGAAAATCATGTGGCGGTCCTGTATAATGCCGGCCGGACAGAGAAAAATGGCAGAAAAACAGTAAGGAAATATGTCCAAAAATTGAGGAAGACGTGGTAGTGGCAAGTGGTCGATGGCGAGTAAGGCAAAAAAGCTCGCAATGCGTATGTCGAAGGAGATATGACGGGCGTATTATGTGCATATGTAAAAAAAAAAAATGCTGTAAGTATGCTGTGTATGGAGCTTTTTTGACAAGAAAAAAGAAGATGCTGCGTCGATGCTTCGCTTTCCAAGAGGAAAAATGAAAAATGAAAATGCTATAAATGCGGTGCGAGGTGTGGGGTAGAGGGTGATGGTATGTGGTATTACACGGCCATGGCAATGGCGGCCACAATGCAGACAACCGAGACGTAGACACCGCCGCCCTCGAGGTGGTCGGCGGGCGACGTCACGGCTGTCGACTTGGGCGACGCCGCGCCCGAAGACTCAGCAACGGCCGTGCCCGCGGTTTCGTGACCGCTTAGGCCCGGTAGCGAGGCACTGCCGCCGCCCGACGAGGAAGACGACGAAGAGGGCGTCGTGGTGGCCGGCACGCCCGAGGCGACGCCCGAACCACCACCGGACGACGACGAGCCGCCCGAGGTGTTGCTGCTACCACTACCGCTGCTGCCGCTGCTGCCACTGCCGCTCGAGGACGACGCGGTCTGTGTGGCCGTGCTGCCCGATGAGGACACGATGGAGGCGGGCGAGTTGATGGCCTGCGTGGCAAAGCCGATGCGGCTCTCGTCGACGTCAAAGACGGCGTAGACGTTCTTGATAAACAAGTCGCCCAGCAGCCAGGCATTGGCGACGACGGCGTGGCCGTAAATGTTGCTCGTGCAGTTGCCGCTGTCGTCGGACGCGGCCGACAGCCAGTCTTTGCTCGAAATGCTGTAGGCGACGCCCGAGAAGTAGACGGTCAGGGGTTGGTTCGACGTGCAGGGCACGGTGTAGGTGACGCCGCCATCGGCGCTGGCGGCGCCCGGGATCTGCTTGTGCAGGGCGGCGACGTCGGCGGCCGGGCCAAACACGTAGGTGGTGCCCGTGTCGATGTAGGCGAGGCGGCCGGTGATGCCGGCCTTGCCGCCGTTGTAGCCCATGTCGTCCATGGGGATGGCCCAGTCGCCGCCGGCAGACGAGGATACGGAGGTGTAGGACAGGCTGCCGGTGTACTTGGCCGGGTCGGTGGCACCGAAGATGATCTCGCCGGTGTTAGTGCCGCCGTCGACGTCGCGCCAGAGGGCCACCCCGAAAATGTTGGCCGTGAGCTTCTTGGCGGTCTGGACCGTCTTCCAAAAGTTGTCGGTGACGCCCTCGCTCAGACTCAGACCCAGGATGCCGTCAAAGGGGAAGTGCGTAAAGTCGTCGGACGTGGTGTTGGCGATGCCAAAGGACATGGTCAGGCTGAGAGCGGGCGTGATGGTGACAGTGTCGCTCGCGAGGTTGCCGGCGACGGTGCCCGACCCATAAGCAATGGAAAAGGTCTCGCTGGACGTCTGCAGCGTCTTGGAGTCGGCGGCGCCAAAGGAGCTGTGCATGGTGCAGGCAGAGGACTGGCAGTTGGAGCCCATGACCCAAGTGGTACCGGCGCCGGTGTCGAGCAGCATGAGCAGCGGCGTGTCGGCGGACCCGAACTCGGCCTTGATAAAGTAAGAGAAGTCGGTGCCGTCCTGCTCGATCCCGACGGCGTTGGAGGCGGTTGGGGTGGCGGCGGTGACGACGGCAAAGTTGTTGGCGCGCTTCACGGGGTTGTCGTTGTCGTTGGTCGTCGTTGGCGTGCGTGCCTCGAGGGCATGCTCCACGGCGGGCGCATACTTGCTGGCAAGGCGGTGGGCAATGCCTTCGACTCTGGCCTTGAGTGGCTCATGTCTCTCAATCTGGAAGGAGCGTTAGTAGGGGGAGGAAAGAGCGAAGAGCCGGTGGGCAAAACAAGAAAGACCTACCCGGTGGTGTGCTGCTGTCCTCCGGCCAATCTTAAAGGTCAGGCCGTCGGCGGCCTTCACCGGAAGAGACCGGCGCTCTTCTTGTGTAGCACCGGATACGAGGTCGGATGACGAGAGCTGGGCCTTGCAGATTTCATTGTCTTCGGCGCAGACGGATGGCGGGAACCAGGGAAAGAAGGCGTGTACTGTCGTTATCCATAGGATCAATGGCAGCAGGACTGCGCTGCCCAGCATGATGGGCGGACAGTTGTGTTATCGAGACGCCCTCTTCGGCCTTCCTTCCGTCTCTACGAGTCTGAGAACTGTAGTTGCGCCGTTTTCGATCGAGGACTGGGTGCAAGTGCGTCCACTGAAGGAGACTTGCTGTGCCGTTGGTGGAAGGTAAAGTAGAAGCTTCGAGTCGACTGTGATGAAGGATGCAAGCTGCGCGAGAACAGGCTGTAGCTGCAGGCGGACCCCGGAAAGAGGTTTTGTCGTTATTGTTGCTGAGGGTTCCAGACGCTCAGGCTCGGCATTGAAGGACGGAAAGGAAAGAAACAAGAAAACCAAGAGAAAGACGAGGATCCCGGAAAACAAAAGGCCAAGAAAGGACTGCAAAAACAAAAGGACGAAAGCAAACAAGCAGAACGGGCGGTTATCCAATGAGGTATTACTGCTCCTATTTCGTGTATTTCCGGTTCGAGGTGTGAGGGTGATGTCGTTCCACAAGACAACCTTCGTTCGACGGTTGCAGAGGTTGTGGAGGAGGAAAGGAGAAAAGAGGAAGAGGAAAAGGAGGGGAAAAAGAGAAAAGGGAAAAGGAAAAGAGAGGGAAAACAAAAACGAGGTTTGTGTGGTGGTGGCGGGTATCGAAAAGGGAGAGAGGAGGAGGGGAGGCTTAAGACTGAAAATAGGAAAGAGACGAGCAGAGACAAAGAGGAGGAATGGAGGTGGAGTGGTGTGGTAGGGGATGGTGTGCGTGTGTGTGTGGTCTCCTCTGATACAAGTATGTCGTAAGAACATGCAGTATCTTAGAGCCTTGTAGCGCCTTTCTCTGGCGGCGGCAGACGACTCTCCTGCATCTCACTTTACTCTTTACGGTGCCCCCTTTGATGACTTAAAAATAAAACAGCTGCTAAAAAAGACGCCTGTAACAGAGGAGAACAGAAAGGGAAAAGAAACGAGGATCTGCATGAGGAGCCAGCGCGGTCAAGAGCTAGAGAGAGTTGAGAATAGCAGGGAGGGAGAGTCAGAGAGGCAGAGAGACGGAGAGAAGGCGAAGAGATAGGGTGGACGGAGTCTAGGGAGACGACAGGCCCGAAAGGCAAGAGAGTCTCAAAGAGACAAGACAGCCTCTCTCCACACAGACAACGGCCCCCTTTTTGCATTTTTGGGGGGTGCGCTTATGCAGGAGCTAGACCACAAGAGAGCATGAGTCGGCCACTCCATGGCACTGAAGAGGCTACTGAGCTACGAGGTACTGGAAATGCATCGCCGCCACGGTCGCCATGTTTTGCAGGCCCGTTGGTGTGCGGTGGGTTCTAGATTGAAAAAGAGAAAGAAGGAAAACAAAACCGGGCGTGTTGTCTGGCCTCCGAAGCTAGACGACCAAGGGCAGACAAGGGCTTCCAGAGCTAACAACAGGAAGAGAGAAGAAGCGAGCCAAGAAAACAAGGACAGGAAAAGTAAGTTGCAGGTGGAAAAGGAGACGAAAATATGGAGATGGTAGTCAACAAAAGGAAAGCGGCGGTTTCAAAGACGAAAGGGGCAAGAACGTCGAAAAAGAAGAAAAGAAAGGTCACAGCAAAGGAGAGCGCAAACCCAATGAAAGATGCAATGCACTGCAGCAGAGGGCGAGAGAGACAGACAAGAGTGAGCAAGAGTGGAGTGGAAGCCCCAAGGAAGGGGAGTCGTGCATTTGCAGTTCATGCAGCGAATGAGAGGGCTCTGGGGAGCCGCCGGCTGGAATGCGGAGGGCGCGAGCAAAGGGAACAAGAGGTCCGGGCTATGGAGCCCAGGGCGAAAATACAATGTAACTTACGACGTAGTTGCAAAAAATACGGATACGTGGGAGTAAAGTAGAGGCAACGCAAGGGAGGGGGCGGGGACCAAAGACAAAGAAAGAAAAAGAAAACGGGAGAGAAATCCTCGGATGACATGGAAGGGGGTTGAAAGGGAAAGCTACGATAGTCAAAATCTCGCAAAATGGAATACGCCGTAAACAAAGTAGACCGAGGGGGAAGGAGTGGGAGGTTATTCGGATCGTCCCTGGTGAGAAGAGGAGGGCCGAGAAGGCCAAGGTCGAATATCAAAGCCAAGAGATAGATCCAAGAGATAGATCCAGAGAAAGAGGGTGTATCAACTGGCAAACAAGCAACGACTATCGCCTGGGGGAACGCTGGGCGGCTGGGCGTCTGTTTGTGCCTCTCCCGTCCTGTGGTTTTTGCTCCTGTGCTTCCCATGTTTCCTCCATTTCCCTGTCGACCTGGCTGGTGCCAAGAGCCTGGGTTGGCTGGCGGTCGTCTGTCTTTTGTTGGCAGGCCTGTCTTGTTCTGTCTGTCATTTTTGGAAAAGTTTCGTTTCAGTGCTGCAGCTCCCCCGAGCTATCCAGGTCCTGTCGCTTGCTTCCCCCAGTTCTTTCAGTCGCCCCCTGTCGATGCTGCGGATACTGAAGAAAAGGGATCAGCAGGCATGCAGGATCTTGAAAGGGAAGGAGGCGATTTCAAGAGGCGAGAGACAAAGAAGGAGACAGACAGAAAGTGAGGGGATTGGGGAATACGAGAAAAAGGCAGAAGCTACGGAGTACAACAACGCCGACAACGCCGCTTGCAAAAAGAGTGAGAGCGAGCCGGCGAAAAGAAAGAAACTCAAAGAAAGAAGCAAAAAAATAGGGGCGGGCAGACAAAAAATAAACGTGGGCTGGCCCAATGCAACCCACATGGGCGCCAACGTCCCACTGAGGAGGAGCAGCTCGGAAGAAAGAGACGGGAGCGACGGAATGGCAGGTGATGTGAGTGATGTGAGTGACATGCCCTCAATCCTTAATTCATGGGGCCTTTCTCTCTTTGTGCATCCAAAACACTTGTTCGATATCTCACCTCCTCCTGAGTGGTCAACATCGGTTAGGGGGCTGGGAAGAAAAGGGAGGACTCCAAAGTGCACGACGCAGGACCTCATGCTGTTCTCTCAAGCGAAAGGGCTAGACCCGGCCCAGAAAGCGGTCTGTATTTTACTCATACTGAGCAGTCAAAAATGTTAAATGGGCTTGTCTCGCCAAAAATGCAACGGTATCGCTGGAGGATGAGCATGAAGCTGGCTGCCCGTCAGATATTGCTGCTAAAAGATGACGGTCGCCCAAGCCAGAAAGGGAGGCTAGAAATGACAAAGTGACAAAAATGATAGATGACGCTCAACAGAAAAGCGGCCGGAGAGAAAGGAGATGACGACGACAGAGCTGCTAGCAGGGGGGGCCAGATAGATTGAAGAATCTGAAGAAGTTAAGAAGGGGGAGACGACGTGCAATTGTCCGAGATGGAGAGCTGCTCAAAGAGGAAAAAGAGGAGGGAGAACCTAAAAAAAAAAAAAGGCATGGCCAACCGGTGATGGTCGAGAATTGACGATAAAAATGTCGCTGAGGGGATAAAGTGCTTTTTGCCGCTCTCAATCTTAATTGATGGGGGATATTAAAGATGAAGGAGAAGCCATTGTCGTCATTCACGATAGTGCCATCCACAGCAAAGCTCTGTGCGGTAGAATGGGGGTGGCAGGTAATATCCCCTGCAAACGAAGGAAGGAGTGGCCGGTCCTGGCCCTGGTCGGACTGAAAGATAACCTTCTTCCCTCTTGTGCCCGTCCTCTCTCCAGAGTATCTGTGAGCACGGGGGACAACTAGGGGTAAGCACGACCAGGCTTCGGAGAGCGGTGACTGCCTTCTGTCCCGTGTTTGCCGCCAGCAGGACCAGGTTCGCCAGGCAAGACCAGGGAAAGAAGACCGAAAAGGCCCAAAAGGGCAACTGCTTAAATGAAGCAGCCCTCCCCCTGGTCGTCGCCAGCAGCACATGCTGGCCCCAGCTTGCCTTTTCTCGCCAGCTCGTCTGCTGCCAAAAGCTTGCGAGCTCACAGGGGAATCTCCTCTCCCACTGCAACGTTCTCCGCTGCTTGCTGCACCAACCCCTGCGCGCAGCGACTGACTCGGTCGATAACAGCACTGATGAGAGAGAGTGAGGTGAGAGAATGAGGAAAGGATGGGCCATGTCTGCCACTCTGCCCCTGTCAGCGTGTGGAGAGACATGGACTCCTGCAATGACACAATGGTGGAAGAAGTTCAGGAAGGTGCAGGGAGGAGAGAACGCTCCAGCGCTCTTGCCCTTTTTGCCCTTCTCTCGCTTCTTTCTTGGTCCTCTTGGACAGACGTCAGGGGTAAAAAGAGGGGGGATTGGGAGAGCGGGCCCTGGCCTGTGCTTTTTCTGCTGCTCCCACTGTTCCCGAAATCAGAAAGAGCGAGGCGCGAGAGAGAGGCAAAAGATAAGAAGGTGTGAGAAGGCAGGCTCCACTAGAAAGAAAAGATGGGCAGGAACAGGGGCACAGGGCAGGCGTGGCAGGGCAGGCGCTGAACAGACAAGGAGCGACAAGAACGACAAGAACGACAGGAAGGAACGAGCGTCCTTTTTCTCTCGAATACCCCTGGCGCCAAACGTGATGATCGTCAGGGCCCATCTCCCCTCTTGTCCACTTTTTGCAAGATGCCTCAACAGCATGCACATATCTTGCACGTTGTTGAGGACGAGCATGCACAAAATGCACTGCTGCTCACAATACTGGGTCTTGCCTTTTGCATCGGTTTGTCCCATCCGGCCATTTATGGTTTATCTTCAACCAGGGGTCCTTTTGCACCTTGTGTCGATGCAGGGGCCTGTGCATGCATGCTGGAGATCATCGCCCTTCTCTTGCATCTTGCTCTGCCCGGTTTTCTCTCTGTTGCCCATCGTTATTCCGATTGACCAACTCTTGTCCTCATCATTGCCCTGCTTCGTTTGTTTGTTTGTTTGTTTGTCTGTATCTTACGACGTACTTTGTCCCTTCTCAGTTGAAAACATGCCCGCCACTGTTTCATGTTTGCGTTCTTTTTCGTCTTTTCTGCTTCCATGCAAAGTCCTTTTTTTGTTTTGGTTTTGAACAGTCTTGTCATCGCCTGTCGTCCTCTTGTTTTGCTCTGGTGGCTTGCCTCCAACACAACACGCGAGCAGAAAAGAAGTATGCATGACAAAGTGCATACAGCCTGTCGGTCTTCCTTCTTCCTTTCTCCCTGCAGAACATGCAGACCCCTTTTTGCCTCCCTCTCGCCTACAACTTCTCCACAGCCTCTTCTGGTGAAAGTTCACCACAAGCCAATCCTGTTGCACCGACCCAGTGCATCTTGGCGCCACAAATGTGCCAGCAGTTTGGCAGGATGAGAGGCATCGTCTCAGTGAGGAGGCACAGGCTCCAACCGCATTGGCCCAGTGGCCCAGCATCGTCCTGTTGGCCAGAACCTCGCCGCAACCAACCCCTCGCGTGCCCTCTTTCGTCTCCTGCAGGGTGGTTGCATGCATCACAGAGTGCATGCATCAAATAGAGCAACGAGCGAAAAGCGATGAAGAAGAAAACAGGAAGAAGAAGCAAGAAAGCTGGACGACGGACGCCGAAATCTGCTCGTCTGGTAAAACAGCTGAGCTGTGGTCTCGTCTCGTCTTGTCTCGCCTTGCGCTCATTCGCTCTGATTGTTCTGATGGAGAATAACTTTTTTTTGTTTCGTTTCTTCCTCGCCTTCTCGCCTCCCCTTGCCTGGGCGCCTCTTTCGTATCTGCAGCACGGCGGGCCCCTTCGCCAAAGACAGGAAGTACGCAGCTGAAAAGGTCTGATCGCTTCCGTCGTTCTCGGAACTCCTGTCCCAAGAAATTCTTTGCCCGGCCCCCTGGTCGGTGCAACGACGGGCTGGACGACCTTATTTTTTTTGTGTTTTCGTGTTTCCCTCCGCACGGGTAACGGGACATGGGACACGGATGCGTTGCAAGTGCACGGTACGACACTGCTCCCGGGCGCTTTGGTTATGTTTGTTTGGGTGTTGCTCCCGCCTTTCTCGGAGTCTTTGTGCCTTCCTGGACCTTGACCTTGCGTCGCCCTCGGGGCTCCCTCGTATTTTCTGTCACAGGGACGGGCTGGGCTGGCTGTCCAGAAAGCCGAACATGCGGATTCCCAGCCGCAGATAGAAACTTTCTTTGTCTTTCTCCGAGACAAAAAGGTAGGGGGAAGGGGAGAGTTAAGAAGAAAAGGAAAGAAGAAACAGAGGGAAAAAAGAAAGCATCGAAAAAGAAAGCACAGAACACAAGGCCAGCCTTGGAATGAGCGGTGTCGGCAAACACAAAAAATCTTCAGTCAATAATACGACGTACAAGTGTGGGATAGGCTGGAAGCAACCGAGACTTTTACTTTCTTTTCTTTTCGGCTTTCTTCATCTCTCCTTTCCTTTTTCTTTCCCCTCGCTCATGCCAAAGCCTTATGAGGTTTGTGCTTTCGTAGGATGCGGCTTTTCATTTCCCCTCCTCGATCAACTGCACGCCGGTGCCGATGTTTTGATATCAAAATTGTCAAATTGTCAATAGTGTTCGGGGTTGGCAAAAAAAGAAAAAGCATTTGCCTCCAGGTGCTCCGTGTGCGTCGTGCTTTCGGAGCAGGCTGTTTATTGACATTGGCTTTGGTCTCTTTCGGGCAGCCTTATTTACAATTCGGAGCATTGCCAAGGCGCCCACATCGCCATTGCGGATGGACCGTCGCAAATTGGACAAAATGTACAGAGTACATTCTGTTCGTTGCAAAATACTTCTGGGCTTCTAAGGCTAGACTGGATGCAGAGTGCTGGTGGACAAAATGGGTGTAGCTGAAAAGATATCGAGATGGCACGATAACGGCACAGTAAACTATTCATAGCGCAAATTAGGTGGCTTTGTTTACTCTTGAGAAGCGAGATATCGATTCGGAATTTTGTGGTCAAAGTATTTTCGTTGTTCATACTCAAGATAAGACAATAATAGGACTGTAACGAAATTGAATAAAATATGCTGGGTGCTGTTTCCTGGGCATGTCGATTAGACAAATGCTCGCAGGCATGGTGATGCTGATAAAGATGTACAAAAGAAGTAAACAAAGGAACAAAAGGAACAAGACGGTCGTAAAAAAAAAACAGAAAAAAAACACACACAACAGAACCACCAATACTCCCCAATATCCCTCCAAAATATGCTCCCTATAACTCTAGTATCTAGTGTCTAGTATTCTTACTCTCTTCTTTCTCTCCTCTTCTCTTTCTTTATAGTTATGTGCTTCCCACCGCCCCTCACTTCTTCCAGCTCAAAAAGTTGAGCAGGTTTTTCCGGGGGTCCTCAATGGCGCCGTCAAAGACGCGCTGGCGCGAGGCCTCGCTCTCGGGGGTGTGGTAGGCGGCAAAGAAGCGGTCCATGGTCTTGGACTCGGTGTGCAGCTGGCCGTAGACGTAGAGGCCGATGGCGGAGGCGGCGCCCAGGGAGACGACGGAGCCGAGGGCTCTGTTTTTGTTAGTAGGAGCAGGCAGACAGAAGTGCTAGGAAGAATCTGTGGCATACTTGGAGGCAACGGTGGTCGACATGATGAATGTAGGTTGTGTGATGTGTGATGTTGGTGATGCAACAAGGCTTGTTTGGATGCAGTGTGCCGTGTACCGGGTTGTGCAGGAACTTTGTGTCTAAAACGTGGAGATGCTTTGTATTGATTGCTTGTTTGATTGATATTGATTGCGAATGCTGTCCAAAATGGAACGATGCTGTGGAAGTGATAAAGCTTGGATGCTGGTGAACCGAGTAACACGGCAGGCCCTCTCAAAAGGCATCACGACTGCCTCCCTTTTATATTGTACGTCCGCCCTTCATCCGCTCGCCAATGAGTCCAAGTCCATTTCCAGACCATCTGCAATTCCGACCATTTTCGTGGCCATCGTTCATCGTGCAAAAAGGGCGACAGAACACGCCTTGCGCCGGTCGACAGCCTGCCTCCAACGGCACGAGGACATCGTCACCATCGTGGGATTCCCGCCGCAAATGGCATGTTTGGCTGTGAGCTTCTGTATAACTGTGCAATACAGCCACTGGCAGTGGCCAGGAACAGTGAGCAATAGTTCGATATGTCACCCGGTTTCGTCTGGCGGTTGCGTGGTGTTGGGCAGACGAAAAGTGGAGGCGCCCGCTTCGACGTACAGACTTACACGGTGCTGTGGAAAGAGCTGGGCCTAAGTGTGGTGTGATTTTGGACAAAATCGAGATTTTAGGTGGTGGCCATACGGAGTACAGGAGCTCCCAGTGGGCAATGCTGGTTTGGTGGGCGCACAGCAACCGCAGTAAACTAGCGGCCAGTTCCGATTGCCTCCGTGTGGGTGGTCCAAGAGAGGAAGCATGTGATTGTGCTCCTACAGCGACCAGTCCAGCATTGTCAGCTGCCACTAGCAGTCGTGCAGCTGCCACTCGCATCTTGACCCATATTAAGCAATCGAGACGAGGCTCTGCGGGAAAGACCCAGGCAGCCAGGTACTTGGGTTCCCATCATCGTTCTTGCCTCCTTCTTCTTTATGTAAGATATCTCTGTCGGTCTGATTCCGCAGTTCGCCCCATCCCGCTCTAATATTAACCTACTATGCTGGACCTGTCCGTGCAGCCATCCCGCCTCTACTCTTCTTTGTTCGGTCGGATCTATCCTCTATCCTGACTAGATCCCTGTGAGCATCCTTTCTTCGACCTTTCCTGTCTCTTCTCTTGCACAAGCACAAATACGCTCTTTGCGGTGATGGCATTGCATATGTTGTTCTTTTATGTTTCTTCTTGCGGTACATGATGTGTTTCTTTTACACCTCTCCAGGAACAGTCTTTCGTTTTCCTGTTTCCTCGCTCTCACTCTCCTGTTCTCGGTGTTTCCTAGCACCGTGGTTCGACAAGTGCTTATATACGCAGTCCAGAACAACCGCCATTTGTTTCCCCTTTCTAGGCAAGGCTGAGGCTGACCGCGGGATGGACAACAACATAAGCAGGTTGCAACAGTAGATCCGACGACCGAAAGGACGGGGCAGAAGCCGGTGGCGGATCACGGAGTACGGAGGTAGATTTTGTGCGAGCATCCGGTCCTTGTACCTTTCCTTTAGCTTGCTCGTGCTCGCACTCGTTTGTGAAGGCGCCTGTTGGCCCTGTCCGTTGGCTGTTGGCGGTTGACCCGACGCCTGTCAAGACCTCTACCGTAGATCCGTTCCCGTGATTTAACCCCCACCATCGCGCCGCCAGCCTTGGCCCCCTGGCCTTGGGACAGGTTTGGCCCTGGCGTGCTCCCGTCGCAAGGCCCTATTTCCCATTCCGCAAGCCTCTGCGGTGGATCACCAGCGTTTACTAAACGGCTCTGCCGAGGCAAGGGTCCACTTTTCCGGCTTGTCCCCCCCCAAGGCTCCTTCTCAACGCTGCTTTCTTCCTCTTGACGCTCCTTCGTTTGTTGTGTCCTTCCCCAGGTCGAAGGTTGAATGCCCGCCCCGTCGATTGTGTGATTGGGAGAGAGGCGGGGGAGAAGGATGAACTACTTTGTGCGCCGGAAGTACTCCGTACCCCGTACGTTGTAGTCTGTCGTAGTGTCCTGGGGCTTGTGCCGTTTGAAGCTCGGGCGCATGTGGTCTCGATCCGCCCAACTGGTGGTGGGTGTCGTCGACGATATGCTGGGTCTTTCTTTTTTTTACTTTACTTTATTCGAGCTGTAGCTTCTCTTTCCCCATTTTTACACTCTTTTCATGTGGTTTGCCATTTGGAATAGAACGCCCTTTTCCATGCTTTCTTTGGAATCTTCCGTCTTCTCTCTTGTTCCTATATGATCATAAAAGGGCAGTGAAGCATTCTTTCTTTCTTCTCTTTTTGTCTTCTCTTCGTCTTTGTGTCTCTTCTTGCTCAACAGTCGTGCCTTCATATCCACTCATAGATCTCATTGGTGTTCATTAAAGGACTCCCTCTATATTGACTCGCCCCCGTCGTCATATCCCCCCTCTACCCCCAACAACCACCCGTCTTTACACACCCCCACCCCATCTCGACCATGCCGCAGAGCCAGTCCATCCAGGACGCCGTCGACCACTTCCGGCAACAGGCCTGGTGCGCCAAGCTGCTCGACGCCCCCGGCACCACCACCCTCATACCCAGCTCCCGCGTCGACCGCTCCCAGGACACGTCCGGCCGCATCCTGTCCCAGGACGAGATCTTTCATACCGCCCTCAACACCGACGGCGCCGTCCCCCACATCCTCGTCGTCTACCAAGACTATGACGCTCCCGGTGTGCCCCCGCCGCCCGTGCCGCCCGGCGACGCCAGCCTCGGCAACGGCAAGGGTCTCCGGTTTCCCATCACCTCCGTGTCCGTCCTGTGGGACCTCCGCGACCACGTCCGTGGGTTCACTGGCTACGCCCACGGCGGGTTCCTGGGCGCCATCATGGACGAAGCCATGGGCACGTTCACCTACACCAACTACCAGGTCCAGGCCACGAAGGACGCCGAGGCCGAGCTTGCGGGAAAAGAATGGACGCGCGCACCGGGCGTCGTCGACATGAGCTCGGGCGGGCGGTCCCTGACGGCGTTTATGAATGTCAAGTTCAAGCGGCCCGTGTCGACGCCCAGCACGGTTGTTTCCACGACCACGCTCAACCGCATCGACGGCCGCAAGATGTTCTTTGACGTCGAGATCCGCGACGGCACCGGCGCCGTCTGCACCACTTGCGAAGGCATGTGGGTCAGCGAGTCGCCCATGTCGGCGCCCCTGTCGGCGGTTGCGGTGTCGACGGTGAGTGCGTCCAGCAAGCTGTAGGAAAGGGCATGTTGTGTGAAGGGCGACTGCTCCTCGCTCTGACCGTATCTTTAGAAATAGAGGATTTTTTTAGGAAATAGATAGGACGTGGGCGGGGCGGGGCCCCGGGTGTCATAAATCATAATACCATCGTAATCGTTTTGCATAGTTAAAAAAAGAATGAACCTCTCATGTCTCATGTGGCGTTACCGGTGTTGCCAGTGTGTTCGAACGCCTTTGCTGCGCACCATGCCTGTGCTTGCTGCAGAACCTGGTGCTCGTGGGATGTTGGGTCGACGGTGGCGAGCAGTGTCGATGCAGCAGCTTGAAACCGACTGTATTGCTCAGCACTGTCTCCTGTAACGATTCCCGTCTCCCGGCGATGGTGTTCCAAGTAGGCCACGGCCGTACGCAGAAACACCCACACGGCCTCGCCAGTCCAGCGCAGCGACGTGGCCATCTGCTCGACCTGGGCAACCGTCTCCTCGTAGAGAGGCGAGAGCTGTGCCGGGGCCGCCTTCACGGTGGATGGTGAAGAAGGGAGAGAGGCAAGCAGAAAAAAGAGAAACGACCATCCCGAGGTGTCTGTGTGATGCCGGTAGCACCAGTCACGCACGACCACGACGAGCTTCAGTTTCTCGTCTTCGTCTGTCGCCGTACCGCTCTTTGCCCCCTGGCCCTGCCACTGCACAAGCCAGCGCGCATGCTCCCACGCGTAGTAGTTGCGCGGGTGCCGCACCGCCGCCACCGTGACCACGTGTGTCATGTCTTGGAGCAGACGGTTGTCCGTGACCGGGCTCGACAGGAACGAGAGCAGCCAGCGTCGGTGGCTCCACAGCGTCGGCGACTTGGTGTGCCGGTGCAGGTGGCTCGTGAGGAGGCTGTCGACGAGGTGTAGCTCGCTGGTGAGGAGAGAAGCTTTAGATGTGTCGCCGACCGAGAGCACGGCAGCTTGGATGAGCCGCTTGCGTGTGTTGGCCGCCGTCAGGTGCTCCGGATCCATCAACAGGAGAACGGCCGTGGCGCGCAAGATGCTCTTGTGGTCGGCGTCGGTCGAGGCGGGGAGAACAGCCGCTCGGTACTTTTGCAGCATCTTTCGAGCAACAATAAACGCCTGCACGAGGGCCAGCTTGGGAATGGCCACGGCGTTGCCGTCCCGGAGAACATAGCTGTTGTCGGGCAATGGCGGATGCCCGCGGCCGAGAAATTCAATCTCTAAACGTTCTTGCTGCTCCGTCGTTTCGGTCAAGACGTCCGAGATGGCCCCAAAGGCAGCCTCTGGGTCGCCAGACTGGAGCGCTGCGGCCGTGGCCTTGTCAAGGGCCCGCGACATGGCGAGTTGGTGGATTGGGAGGGGTGGTGTGAAGCTCGACAGGAGCTCCAGGTAGCTCTCCTATCTGTCACTGACGTTGGATGTCTTATGAAAGCGCTACGTCGTAGCCCCTCTTTAGTGGGCTCGCCCCCTGTACTCCGTGCTTGGGGCTGCTTACTGCACTGTGGCAGATCGGCAGCGCCTGTGGCGGTGCATTTTCCTCAGTAAGACACGCTGTAATTACGACGTAATTAAGATTCAGTGCGGCCCAACTTGCTAAGCTAACGATCACCACGTTTTGCGACCACAAACCGAGAAGGAGCAAACTTGATACTCTGCCTCCTTTTCTCGACCTTCAACCTCTGCGACCTCCACGACCTCCACGACCACCTCCCTCCATCCCACCTACGCGCGAGCGACACAGAATATCGTACCGCCATACGCGACTCCCGCCCACCTTCACCATGCCGTCCCTCCTGCTCGTCGTCTTCCTCGTCGAGCTGGCCGTCCAGGTCGTCAACTCCCTCGGCGCCGCCACCATCGCCGATGCCCTCTGGCGCCTCTACAACGTCGTGCCTTCCAAGCGCTCGGCCGCCTTTGCCGAGCAGCGCAAGCTGCAAACCGAGTACCTCGAACTCCGCCGCGAGCTGCACGCCACCAGCAGCCAGGACGAGTTTGCCAAATGGGCCAAGCTGCGCCGCCAACACGACAAGAAGCTGGAGGAGCTGGAGAAGAAGAGTGCGTCCCGTGCTGTTCCCCCGTCATCGTTCTTTGCCGCGACTTCATCGCTTCGTCGCTAATCCTTCCGTGTAGAAACCTCCCTCGCCGCTGGCCGCCGTTCGTTTGACACGGCCGTCACCGTCCTGCGCTTCGCCCTCACCCGCGGCCTCCAGTTTTTGCTGCCCTTTTTGTACGCCCGCGAGCCCATGTTCTGGCTGCCGCACGGCTGGTTCCCCGGCTACGCCGAGTGGCT
Organism: Sporothrix inflata; assembly: GCA_021396225.1. Classification (NCBI taxonomy): domain Eukaryota; kingdom Fungi; phylum Ascomycota; class Sordariomycetes; order Ophiostomatales; family Ophiostomataceae; genus Sporothrix; species Sporothrix inflata. The sequence continues at coordinate 198,277 of WNYF01000004.1, read as the reverse complement.
CGTGGCGTTCCCGCGTGCCCCCCGCGGCAGCGTGAGCATCACCTCGTGGCAGCTGGCCTGCACGGGCGTGCTCGTGCTGCTCAAGGACACGCTCCTGGCGCTGGTGGTGCTGGTGCAGGACGCCAAGGCCGGCAGCAAGACGCCGACAAAGGAGAAGAAGAAGGAGGCGCCCGTCGCTGCGGATGCCGCGCCTAACAAGAAGACGCCCAGCGAGAAGAAAGCCGCGGCAGCAGGAAAGGATGAGCTATAGGATTTGCCCACGACAAGACTGCTCGGAAGGGTATATGGAGGAAGAGGAAGATAGGAGGACAAAAAGAGCACACAGAGGAAGCAAACAAAAAAGGCAACGGGATAATAGATTGTCACGGTTGGCGTTTGGGTTGCATGCGTTTTCGGCTGGCGCTGGGTTTTTCCTGATTACAGTGCATTTTATATCTACAATACAACACAAAAGACTTTGAAAGAACTCGAAGGAATGTCTCTCATCAATTTGACGCAGTTGGTCTCCATAGAGGCAAAAAAAGGGAGGGCCTGCAACACGATATGAGATGACTCTTGGCAGAGTAAACTTGGGTTCGCTCTAGGCAACAAATTGACTGTGATGGCCATGGAAGAGTAATGGGCCATCAAAGCTTCGAAAGTGCCCGTGTATTCACGGAAGCATGTCACGCAATGAAAGATCGTACACACGCGCACACGCAGCACGAACAAACCTCTGGGATGCAGGCTCGATTAATGTCGAGGCATCAACGTGTCCTCTCCATGGCCTGCATCCGGTATCTGTGCTGCGTTGGGGGATATCATTCTCTAAATGCGTGCTGCAAAGGCTGTTCGTGAAGCCTGTTTGTCGGTGGTTTTGGTGATTGTGTTTTTGTGGGAGAGAGGGAGAGGGAAAGATTGAGATTTTCTCGCAGCTAATTTTTTGCGCTGCCAATTTATGGACTCCTTCAACAGCCCCACAATTGGTTCAGGGTCACGTGTGGCTCCCGAACAGCTCGCATGTAGCGCACTGCATCGGAACACGGCCATGGCCAAGAGCAAAAGCATGCCATAGGAGCTCAAGAATGCAGTTCGAATACAATACCAACTGAATAACCAAAAGAGTAAAAATATTTCAAAAAGAAGCCTGTCGAACACGCCGTGGCCACTGCTGGCTGTGACGAGCTCACATGCGAGATGGCACAGTGCACAAGCGGCGGTTCTCATTGGCTGCTCCATTCAGGAACAGGGAGGCGGGACCCACTTCCACTCCATAAGCTTCCCTTGCGTTGCTTTAATGCGGCCAAGGCAGAAGGACAGCTTTGTCCTAAAGTAGCACGGTCACGTCTCAAAGACACGCTTTTGTGAGCACATCGTGTCTTGACGTCCACTCTTTTTGCTTCTTCTTCTTTTTTCAGCCATTTTGGTTGGGTTTATTGTTTTTCGAGAGCAAACTGGCTTGAAAATAAAGCAGCCAGAATCCACGTGACTGCCTCTAGAAACAGAAGGAGGCACCCAGACAAGCATCGCCATCGAAGCCCACGGAGAGTCACAGTGCTCTTGCCATCCGCAGCCATGGCGATTCCATGGGGAACGTGAGTTTGCATTTCTTTCCATCTCTCTTGATTCTTACCGAACCCTCGCTTACCCCCACCACCTGCTGCAGAATAAAGTCCCTGCTCATCTTCTTTGGGCCGATGCTGCTGCCGCGCGCCCTCGGCATGTACCGCCGGCTCAAAGCTGAGGCCGGTGTTCGGGCACAGCAAAGCCGACAGGGCGGTCCGGCGGCGGCCACGGCACGGCCACTGGCCTTCCGCTCTGTTCTCGTGCTGAGTCTGCTCACCACGGCTGCCCTGGCTTGGCTGCTGTCGGGCGGCCTCATCCTGCCCGCCTCCGTCAGCAGCGCCCTGCGTCTGCCGGCGGCACTGCGCATGCCCGAGAACGTCTTTGTCGCGACCGAGTCGCGCCTCCAGGCGCCCACGGACGTCATCTTTACGCGCCTCTCTGCTCAGCGTCCCGACCACACTCTTACGGCCGCCGACGAGGCCCTGCGCCTACGCCTTGTCAGCCTCGAGTCGCGTCTGCTGTACCTGCAGTATGGCCCGGACGCGCTGGCCAACTGCCCCTTTTGCGGCGGCACGGGCGTTGACGCTGCGAGCAGTTTCAGTGCCGCCAATTATTTGTACTATGTCATGATCGATCTCATTGCTGCGCACCTCGCCAACCTAGCGATCATTGCCCTCGTCACGTCGCCGCTGCTCCTGCTCGGCCGCCGCGGCAAATCGTCGGGCAGTGCACCCCAGGCTGCGCCCATTCACGCCGACTTTGACGGCCACGGCGAGTCGGTCGCCGACCACGCCTACGACGTCGCTGCCACCCACATCCGCCGCTGGCGCACCCCGACCTCCCTCGTCGCTCTGTGCTTCGCCGCCCTCGACCTCTACCTGGTCGCCTCGTACAACCGCCAGCCCAATGCCCGCGCCACGCGCCTCACCGAGCTCGATTTCTTTTACTGGTCCATGCGCACGTACCGCGCCGTCGCCTGCGGTGGCCTGCTGGCCACCCTCGCCGCCATTCTGTATCTTGCCGCCTCGGGCCGCCACAGCTCGTCCCGTCTAGGTCTGTTGGGCGTCGTGCTGTTTGGCGCGCTGCCGCCACCCTCGCCGGCGCACCGTGTCACGGCCGTCACGCGCGGCCTGGCGGGCGTCAAGAGCAAGCTGAGCGCGGGCGCCATTGTCAAGAACACGGCGCTGCGCGACACGGATCTGCGGGCGCGCACACAGGCGTACTGGGCGCGCGAGGTGATGCTGGTGGCGGAGGCCATGGAGGAGCGCGAGGTGATTGAGGGCGTCAACGACGCGCTGCAGAACCGCATCGACATCCAGCGGATTGCGCGGGACGCCGAGCAGTACGCGCAGAATGTGGTGCCGTCGCTAGCGGTGCCGTCGTCGACGCCAGGTAGCAACAGCAGCAGCCAAACAGCACCATCCACGCAGCCGCAGCCGCAGGTTGTTGTGTCGCGGTCGACCACCCCAGTGGCAACAGGCAACAAGCCTACCAAGAGAAAGTGACGCCGTTTTGCCATGTCGAGTACTAGGCAGGCTATCAGCAGTTGTTTTTAATTTGATATGGGATGTTTTTGTTTTGTTTTGCTTTTCTACTAGAACATAGCTACATTGGCGCTCTTGCGAATACACTGCTTCCCTTTTTTGTTCAATCGAGTAGCATGCACCTTGTGACAGTTAAAAAAAGTAAAAAATAGAGAGATCTCAATGGTATTTTGTATCGTAAATAGCTGTCCATATGCTCCTTTTTCGCCCTCAAAAAAGCAAATTCAAAAAAGAAAAAAAGACAAAAAGCTCACCGCTCATCTACGACAGCTACACGGTATACTATGCGTCCATAGTATTCGTGTAGCCGGAGATGAGCGGCTACGAAAACGCCCGCGGCGTTTTTGCACGAAATATCCCCGGTGGATAAATCGCCAGTCGTCCGGGTCGAACGAGGGACCTCCCGGCGGCGACCCCTCGTTAATCCAACAAGGCCATTAGACTTGGTCTAATGACCAAGTTGAATTGAGGGGCAGGTCGCTCTGCGAACTTATGAACCATAGAGCGGCCCTTTTCTGGCTTTTTTTGGGTGCGAGGGCGTGGCCGGATGGCCTCCGGAAGGAAGGTGCGATAGTGGGGCCGGGCTGGGTCGTTCCTGCCGCTTTTGTACGTTCGGGGGACAGTATGGCGCGCTGGTGCGCTGGCGAGGTGTGGGCGGTGTAGCTGGGCAATATCAGACACCAGCAGCTCGATGTGTGGGATACATTTGACGGTGGGCCAAAAGACTGTTAACCCAGCAGCGAGAGACGTTCAAAGGCGGCAATCACCGGCGCCGCAGTGTTGTTGCCGGTTGACGTCTCGCCGTTCTCGACTTGGCCACTGTTTCCGTTCTCCACAGTAGAACCAGCCATTGCAGGGGCTGCCTGGGCACCAGGTACGCCGGGCTGCTGCCACACCTCGCGGATGGCTGCTTGGCACGCCTCGATCAGCTCGGCCATCAGAGCCTCAATGGCACGCGCCCGCTCAGCCATGTCGCGCCGGATCAGGCCCACGACCAGCCGCTGCACCTCGGGCCGCGCCCGCTCCACACGCTCAATGAGGCGTCGCACACTGTTGGTCAGGTACTCCTGCTCGTACACGGTGCCCTTCCGGCCACGGGCGCGCTTTTTCTCCTCGCGCTTCTTGCGGTTCCGGTGCTGCTGTGTGGTCCCCGTGCCGCCGGTCTCGCCCGTCTTGCCCGTGGCGGCGGTGCCTGTGCTGTAGCGTGTAAACAGACTAGCACTAGTGCTGATGCGTGAGCTGGCGGCAATCGACACGTCGTCGGGTACGTCTTCGCCGCCCAGACGCTCACCCTCGTAGAAGCCGAGCGGGTCCTCAATGGCTTTTTGCCGCAGCTCAAGAATACGCGGCACCTGTGCCTTCAACTGGGACCGGCAGTCTGCCAAGAGCTCCGTGGAGGACGACAGGGCATCGCCCAGACCCGGGTCGACATGCGTCTGCAGCAAGTCTGTCCGGCGGAAGCGCGCCACGACCCGCATCGCCTCGGCAAACTCGTACGCCTTGCATAAGGTACGAACGCCCTCGACAGACTCGAGGTACTCCAGCTGGATCTTGGCAGCTGCAGTGTAGTCCCGCGCTTCGAGTAGGGCATCGACCAGGTTCGAGGCAAGCTCGCTGAGCACATCGCCCGACAGCGGCGGGGCCTGGCTCTGGGCGGCGAAAAGGCACTCCCGCCAGCAGGACACGCCGGCGGACCGGTAGCAGCTCGTGGCTTTGGCAAAATTCTGAAGGGACTCATACGCCAGACCCGCCTCACGGAACTTGGATTGCGTCACGAGGTACTCGGCGTAGGCGTTGGTGATGGCGGCGAGACGTTCGGCATTGTAGCGGTAGATGCCGAGGGCCTTCTTGTAGAGACGGTGCTTGTTGGTGTATTGGAGGAACTCGTTGAAGTCGTCAAAGTCGGCAAGATGGCCGAGTGCCTTTTCGTGGCGCTCAAGGTGCTCGTCGATAGAGAACTTGCGCCAGATTGGCGACATTTCGTGCAGCATACGAATAAACGGAATGTACTCCTTCGGGTCTCTTTGAGACTGTTGCGCGATGGCCATTGTGAGATCTAGGTCATACAGGCCCATGGCGTGGTCATATAGTTTGTTGACATCCACGAGGAAACAAATGTGCTCCACAGCCTTTGCCGACACGTCTCTTGCCGCGGCCGTCTCGTTGTCATGGAGTAGCTGTGCAACCACAGTCAAACCATCGTCAATGGCTGGCGGCAGCTTGGATACATGTGCCGTGATAATGTTCTGCAGGTTGGTCTTCTTCCGTGTTGCCAGCCCTGCCAAAACAGCGTCACAAACAGTGCTAACCTTGGTGGATGATGTTGGTGTTGGCGCCGCAGTCGGCAGCAAAACCTGTGGTAGTCCGTATGGCGTGGGGGCACTGGTTTTCTTTGTGTCCTTGTACATAGTTTGTGACACATCCTCTTCCTTTAAGGACGACAGGAATAAATCAATGGATGTGACGTCTTTTAGTTGGTCGAGGAACAGGTCGACATTGGCGAGGAATTGCTGCGGCTTATGGTCGTAGAGGATATTCATATCGACACGCTGGGACCGGCAAAAGGCAAAGGCTTTGCCGTAGTCAAGCGCGTCAATTAGCTTGCGAATGCCGGCCACAACCATTGCACGCGGGAAGATGGTCTCCAAGTTGCCCCGGGGCATCTGCAGGACGACACACAGATTTGACGGAATTGACGTCACAAGTTTTGCGCCCTGCTCAATGCTTCTGCACCGCTCATCAACCTCGGGGTCGTCGAGAGGAATTTCAAGATCGTGGGCTTCGGTCAAGTGAACGAATTTCAGAAGGTGGTTGCTTGTCGTGAAGACAAGGTGGTCATCCGTCACAATAAAGGACGTGCAGTTCTTGGTTAGCTGCCGTTCATTGGCGTAGAGGTGTCCGTTCCTCGACAGGCCGATGGCGAACTGAGGGCCATTTTCGCCAGTCTCGACGATCTCAACCCAAGGAAGAAGGCTAGGTAGCTTTGCGTAGAAGGGCAAAGAGGAGAGGCTCTCTGTGTTCAGTTGCGTCAGAGCTCCCGAAGGATCCTGGGTATAAAGATCGCGGCCTTGGTGGGCAGTAGCCAGGATCGAGCCGCGTGCAACTGATACTGGATCCATAGGAGTCAACTGGCCACCTTCACGATCAAACACAAAGGAAAGGATTTGCGTCTGCGATAGCGCATCCCATCCAAGAACATAGACAGTGTGCGCGGAGCCTTGAACAAAGCCCACTTGCAGCGGGACAAACCCAACAAGGTTGGCATCGTCCGCAAAGGAGAGCGACGAAGCTAGCGTCGGCTGTGGCGGCCGTTTCCCAGTGGTTGGCCATGCCCACGAAAACACCTCAAGCCCAGTCGAGGTCAATACGGCAAGGGCATCATCCTTGGGAGAAAAGGCAGCGTCGACCACCGGTAGGCTGATGGGAAGCTCGAAAAGGCTCATCGGCGGCGGCATGTTCGTGGCACGTAGTGGTGTCAACTTCAGAGACTTGCCATCGATGACGGCAACGGAGCCGTGGTCATTGGGCGGCGTAAGAGCTCCTCGGGCGGTGGAGAAGACATATTCTGCACTGACGAGCCCGTTGAAAGTAGAGGTGACGAGGCGCAGAGGTTTTTCTGGGTGCCAGACCGTCAACGGCCGCTGTGACGTCGTGACGATCTCCTGCTTCAGGTACCAGTGATAGTTGCCCATGGTCCAGAACTGCACCACGCTCTCGTATGTGACGGCAAGCACTGTAGAATCCGTGTTCCAATCGAGGCTCACCGGTCCGGCAGCAGCACCCGTCGATGGCAGGCGGAGCTCAAACTGGCCGTGTCGCAACCCATTGCGCTCAAAGAAGATGATGTTGAACTGGTCCGGGGTGCTGCCCGTGGATTTGCGCTGCACAGTGGCCAGGAGGTTACCAGACGGCCGCCAGCTCAGGTAGCTCTCCAGGCCGTCGACGGGCTCGCTGGCGCTGTCGAGGACACCCTCACGGTTGTAGACGCGGACGACGCGCCGGCGCTTCGTCTCTGACGAGTTTGCCGCTTGATCGCCGCCGTCGATGATTGTCTCGACAGCATTGACAGCCACGTACTCGCCATCGCCACGCCAGCTGATTGCCACGGCAGATGCGTCGTCTTCTAGACTAAGAGTGCCGTCGTCGATGATCTCGGGGATGGTCGGGTCACGCATGGCCTTGGCAGCACCGCGGCCCTTGAACTGGGTTTCTTTCTTGCCCCAGCCCACGGAGACGTGCTTGGAGGCAGCCAGATCGGCGGGGGTCAAGGGCGTCTCCCCGATTGTCTCGAAGCCGCGGCTCATCAATATCAAGTTGCCGCCGGTGGTGACAAGCGCCAGCACCTCCTCGTCGGGCGACCAGCGGGCGGCTGCGATGCCCGGGTCAACAGAGCCAACAATTTCAATGTGCACCGGCTCGTGTGACCCGGCTGTCTCTTCGCGGACCATGACGATGTCGCCGCCAGCCATGATGACACAGACTGTGGCCAGGTCACCAAAATAGTGCAGGCTCACAATGCGGTCCACGGGCAGGTCAGGGTTGGGACTAAGAGCGTCCCATGAAACAATGTCATGGCAGTTACTATAAGGCTTTATTAGCATGCAAAAAGGGCCAGATATCGGGGCTTCTTTGGCATATGTATGAGAGGTGGTAGCTTACAGCTCGGACTGGTCAACAATGCGGGCCAACCGCACCTTGGGCTCGTCCTCTGAAGGGCCGAAAGCCGCAATTACTTCGTCTTGGCCTGCATCCCAGCATGCCGCCGTGACGCCGGTAGCATCGTGGCACACATCGTAGCGGATGTTGCGGAGATTCCGCATGGCAGGCAGCCGGCGCGGATCGGGCGCAACGGGTCCGGAGCACGGCGTGGGTGAGGAGGAGACGGATGAGAAAAGACGGGCGTTGCGTAGGGACTTTGAGACAGCAGAAGTGGTTGGTCGGACGAAAAGGGGGGTGATATGATCACTGTGAGATTTGGGTAGTAACTTTGCCAAGGATGGGGCTGCAGTCACTTGTTTCGTCTGATTGCTCACGACAGGAAGGCGCGACCGATGTGAAAAAAAAGTTTGCCTACTGGCGATGAGCTGTGTAGTTGGGTGGCACTGTGCGGGGCAGCGTCCAAAGCTGCCGACAGCCCATACACAGGCGCTGCGCAGGCCTCTAGTCGAGATCATAGACAGTGCGAGATAGTTAAATACACGGACAACAGTAAAAGCTTCAGGACGGGCTGTCATGTCTCACTGGAGATTGGAGAAAAGAAGAGGATGTCGTGAGAGGATGCAACTCAGAAATGATCCCCCTGACCTCTCGCTTTGGCTAGATTGGCCCAAGTGACCGACCACCCCCCAGGCTGACCGTGCGGCTGATTAGAGACAAGCGCACCAGCCAGGCCAGCAATGCTAAGCTAACAGTCTTCATATGCTCTTGCCCTTTTCGCTGCCAATTGCCTGAGGCCGCCTCGTTGTAAGACACGGCAGGTTCGTGGGCGTGAGGGAAACTACGATGGACGGAGACGGAGCCATGAATACGTCGTAATTACCGTTCAACTGAGACAGCGGCCGAGGATGAGGTGAGATGCGCCGTCTGCGGCAAGAAGAAAGAAAAGAACAGCGACAAGAAGACGGAAAACTTAAAAAGACTTATAAAAAGCCGAAATCCAGAAATAGACCGTTGGTAATGCCCGGTCGTTTGTCTTGACCTCGCCCATTCTTTCCGACTTTTGTTCGTCTGCGCATGGCACCGGTCTAGTATCACCTGTTCCTGGCCGAGGAAGCACCTGAAAGCGAGCTTAAAAAAAGCAAGAAAAAATACGGAAGAACCGACGACTACAGCACAATATAAGAGTCACAAAAGCGCCGCCCATCTATACCTGTCGGGTGACGTTTATTGCGAAGCTTCTGTCGCTCTTATTTAGTCTGTCTCGCCTTCCTTGCATGCAAGGTGCTGCCTCTTTCCCTTTTTATCTTCTTTCCCTTGCCTGCGACTGGTGCCTGCCTGTTTTAGCGGGCGGTGATGGTGGTTTCGTTCGCGCCTTCCTTGCTTCGCTTGACTTTCTCGGCTCGCCCACGCGCCAATCAACAGCCCCAGCATTCCTCGGCTCTTTTCCCTCCCCCATAATCCACCACCTCCGCACTTGTGCTCCTGCTAGCCCTCCCTTTTCTCAGCTCCCCTAGCTCTTGCCAAAGCCAACCACAGGGAGAACCTCCTTTCTCCTCACTTCTCGCGTTTTTCCAGGCACGCTGTTGGTTCTCGAACTTCCCCAACAGAAAATCCAACATTTTCACCGCTCTCTTCTGGCCATCGCGCGCGTCGTCTCTTTTCCATCATTCAAAGCTCGTTTTTGGCACGCGTTGAAGCTTCTCGTCGAATTCAGCCTTCTCCATCGCGCCGATTGGCTAATCCTCCACGAAACGACCCGATAAAGGATATCCGACAATAAGAAACACGATAAAACATTACCCGGGAATAGAGCTGCAGGCACATAACGCGCGCGACACATTCAACGAGATGGATCTTGCGTACTCCCAACAGCAGCAGGCACGCCGCAAGAACCGGTCGGCCGTGAACCTGCAACACCTCACGCTCGCGCCGCTCACACCACGGCTTCCGCTGCGCGACGACTACGACGGCACTGACATCATCGACAACCATACCTACTTCTCGACCGCCCATGCCAGCAGCAGCAGCGCTGCCCTTGCGCGGATACCTTCCTACATCCAGGGCCGCTCGGCCCCGGCCACACCGCGGCTTCTGTCCAAGTCGCCGACCGCGTCGCGCTCGCACTCCCACGAGGGCGGCCGTCGCGCCCAGATCGCAGGCAACGGTTCTCGCACCCCTGGGGGCTCGGGCAACGGCAGCAAAGGCCATGCCACCGCGTTGGCAAAGAGCCTGTCAACAACACAGCTGCACATCGACGCGAGCCACCAGCACCTCCGCTCCAATGGTACGGGTGGCGCCCGTCACCACCGTCGCCGCAAGACGGACCACCACCATCACGAGGGCGGTGACGACTGGCTGTTCCGCGCCGCCGTTCTCGTGACGAGTGAGGCACGCGAGTCCAAGGGCCAGAGCTGGCTGACAGCGCGTGCCAGCTCAACGAGCCTGTCAGGTCTGCGCAGCGCAGAAGAGGCCGAAGACGTGGCCGCGTTTGAGCGCGAGCTGGCACGCGAGCGCGAGTACCTCGACCGCATTTCGGGCAACAGCCGCCGCGGTAGCCTTGACCACGACGTCACGTCACCCATTGCCGCCTCGGCCCATGTTCCCTCGAGCCGGTCGGGCAGTCGGTTCGGAAGCCGGGCAGGTAGCCGCATGGGTAGCCGCGCCAACAGCCGTACGCACAGCCGCGTCGGCAGCCGTGCGCAGCTGTTCACGCCCATGGAGGCCCGGCGGCACTCGCTGGACTACAACGGCATGTCCGCTGCGGGCGAGGCCGGGTACTTTGACTATGCGGACGTTGCCGAGGACGACGACGAGTACCGCGAGGGTGGTGTGAACAACCCCACGACACCCGCAGGACCCGATTTTGTCAACCTCGACGAGGCGCTCGAGGCCATTGAACTCCACCAGCGGGACACGAGCCTCGAGGACGAGGACCACATCCGGCGGCTCGTCAAGCGCGAGAAGGCAGGCGGCGTCATGGGATCGTGGCTGGGCAATGTGTTTGGCTGGTCGCTCTTTTCTGTCCAAGAGACAGAGGGCGAGGTGGACGACGATGAAGACGACGAGGAGGATGAGGAGGAGGATGAGGAGGGCGAGGACGAGGGAGAGGATGATGATGACGATGCGGAGGCTGATGGTACCGAGAGCGGCAGCAGCACACTCGGAGAGGGTGCTGCCGGAAATGATGGCAAGGCAGCGGCCAACGGCCGGCGGCGGCGGTCCCGGAAGCGGCGGTCGGCCGTGGGCTGGAACCAGCGGGGACCGGCCTGGTCTGCCAACAGACGCCGCTTTGAGGGCGATGAGTGTCACTCTTCTGAGGACGCTGTACTGCCGCCGCCCCGCGCCGACGAGGGCACCTGGCAGGATGCTGCGTGGTTGCTCAGCGTGGCGTCCAAGGTGATTCTGTAGAATGGAAAAAGGAGGAGAAATAGAAAGACTACATTTAGATAATACCAGCGTTCTTTTCCGTTAAAGGATATAATAACACAATGCAACCTCATCTTACAACAACCCTTTCCCTCCCATGACTTACCCTCTTCTGTCGGTCCCGTTCATGCCGTCGCTAACATAGACCCTTCATAACAAGCTCTCTTTTAAACAGAGATGCGTTTAGTGTCCCCTGGTTTGTGGATTTTCTTTCTGCCTCATGTGACCTTGATAGCATTATGCTAATATGAGATGAACAAGGACCCTACTCCAATAGGCTCGCGTTCTCTCTCTAATACTGCGTCTCCCAGCGGAAATGTTTCTCTTTCCTCATTCCTCTTACGATTTTTACTGCCGACTATCCATAGCGGAACTCTGCTCCGTCACATCGGGCTCCAAACCGAAAAGGTTGACCCATCCATATCATCCTTCACATTATGGGCTCCTAGGTCTGCTTGATAAACATTTTTTACCAGTGAAGCAGGGTGAGCGAACGGAGATCAACGAGAGAGGATCGAAACAAAAGTTACGATTGGTTCATCAGGGACGCCGCCCGTTTCTCTCGTTCCTCTCATTCTCCCTTTTCTGGATGCTATTCGTTTTCTTTTTCGGGTTGCCTGCAGCCGGTCACATCCCCCCATACTACCTGCCGTTGCCTGGCCTTGACAAGTTGCTCGTAAGCCCCATGCCAAGGGAAACCCCAATCCTCTTATCCTCTCCTTATTTCTTATTATTTCTTATTTTTCTTATTTTTCTTTTCTTTTTCTTGGCCACCACGAGACGACCCCCAAAGGGTCTGGCCAGGCCTATGGGTCTTAGAGAAGAGCGAAACGAGAGGGAAAGAGGCATCCCGTCCATTTTGATGCACGACTGTATGTACGAAAAACAGGTTTTGGGGCACCCTCCCCTTCCTCCCGACAGAAAGAAAAATGACAGAAGGGTGTGTTCTTCAAGTAGCCCGGCGGCAGCACAACGCCGTGCGTTCGTGTGTTCGTATGTGCAAAAAAAAAGCTGACAATTTGTAGGCCAAGCCATCTTGTGGAAACGTTTGCTTGGCTCCCGGCTCATCGCAGGTGCATGAATAGTGAGCATGGCAAGGTGAGGCCGGATATGGAGGCGTCACTGTGGTGTCTCTCTCAGTGTCTACATACGGCCCCTTTCATTTCGATATATGTGCTCCTAAGAGTACTCAGCGTATTTTGGCAGCATATTTTTGTCCACCGCCTGCCTCCGATGAGGACAGATCAGCAAGTAGAAATTTGTTTTCCTATCAAACGGCGTGAGATGCCTCCTTGTCCAAGAAGCCGGTGAGGTGATGGTGTGAGCCTAGCTGTGGGCGTTGGCCATACGCATAACTGAAGGTATTGCCACGATGTGGCCAGCCATCACATTGAATAGCCCGTACTAGTAGCTCGTCAGTGAATACGTATTCGTTATGTGTGCTCGGATTTCTTGTGTTTCCCTTGTCGTGTGTCAAATCAGAGCTCAACAGCTGCAGCCCTTCTTGTCGGCAAAATCCAAATACCGAGTGGCAATCATAACTAGCAGACCGTTTGTCGCTTTCAAAAACTATGTGCAGCATATGGAGATGGTATATCTGCATTCATCGTCGTCACCCAAATAAGAGCCAAAAAATAGGGGGCGTCATAATCACTTCGAAGGCTGTGGGTCAACGGTACAGAGCCCGGCTCCGATTCGGCTGGCAGGCAAAATGACAAAAACAATACCACAAGATAGATGCTGGACCAAAGTCACAAAGTCCCAGTCTCGTCAAAACCTCGCAAGTCTCAAAATCCTCCAAAGACTTGTTCGGTTCCGTCCGCGTTACTATTTCTCTTTTCTCCCAGCCAAAGGAGGCCCGACTTCTGCCCCAGATAAGTGTACAAAGGATTCAGGGACAGCGTGGGAGAAAAAAACCAATCGAAAGTCGATGGAAGGTCTTGGCAAAGACCGTTCTGGGAAACCAAGCGGTGCCGACTTCCGGACGCAATGTGCGACTAGCACTGTATTCCGTACAGTAGTTTTTGTCCTCTTTTTCTCTCTCACCCCTGAGAAAGAGATCTGTACTCGTAGACTTTGGCTACGGCGAAAACAATGGAAATTCGATTGTTGACAGTCTTCGTGGGAAGGGGTAAGCTCACTTTCTGGGTACTTGAAGCAAGCCCTAAACTAGGCTCACAAAGAAAAGGTAGGGTGGCAGGGTGGGAAACGGTCTGTGGAAAATTCGTTCCTTTGACCATAGCCGCCGTAGTTCCAATGGCGAAAATGCGCCGTTATTTAGCGTCATGGTCTAGGGACGACGTCGACAACTTTGGAGGCCCTTTCGATGTGTCTAGAACGCGGGCGTGGCCTCATTTTTCCCTCGTTTCTTTTGCCTTAATATCGGTGCACATGGGGGGTGCCTGGGGCACAGGTGAATCATCATCGCTGCCTTCTTCTGTCAAGGCGACTCGCACCGACTTCTTTCATTCCCCCCCGGGCAGTCAGCCGCTTCGGCCTGCTATCTTCGTCTCCATCTGCTCCATAAGGAGGGGAGAGGGGGGAAATGGGGCGCCATACCCAAACCAACTCGGTGTGGTACCATGGAGTGCTCGTGGGCGTGTTGGAAATGGCGCTGGAGACACGAAAGAATCCTCAATGTCGTTGGAAAAAAAGTGACAGATCCTGGCTGTCTCTGATTGGCGTAGGCCGAAAAAGTGTGGTGGGGAAGTGAACCCCTGTCTTGCAGCCGCAGTGGAACGGCTGGTGACGCTTGGGCGGCCTAGCAGCAGGCTACTATGACGTCGGAAGGATGCTCTGTGCGCAGAGAGGGGCGCACTTTGGTTCCTCCTGCAGCTCACGACGTAATATGGGGCGAGAAAGGAGAACAATACCGCATAAGTATCTTATTGCGGGCTGTGCCGCTAAAAAGCACTGGATATATTTGCAGAGCGCCGGCAGCTGATTGCTAGATTATCGCACAAAGCATATGTGTACAAGTACTAGAAGGCAATATTATGTCGGTCAGTGAGTGTATTAAGACAAGGATGCGAAGGATGAATTCTCGTGGAAACAGCAAAAGCACATAGAAAAAGACAAGAAGAAGAAGAAGAGGACGAAGAAGAAACGAAAGGGAGGGGGGAAACGGGTACAAATAACGATACTTCAAGCGGAAAACGAGGAGAGTGTCTCCCTTTCCCCCTTTTTGCATGCAGTCTTTGCTTTACCCCAGTCCGAGGCAGCGCGATCAAACTAGACGACATTTTCGACTTTGTCGTGGCGCTCATGCCCTGTCCTCGGCTCTGAAAAGAGAACAGAAGAAGAAAAACGGTCCACGCTGGCGTGGCCACAGGAGCCGGTTGGCGCTTCTGCTTCGCGCAAGTGTCCTCTTCCGGGGCATTGTCCCACGATGATCTCAGAGGGGACATCGCCCAAAGGTACATGGTCCAGCCGGCCGTAGCTCACGATGGCTCCGTAGGTCGCCGATTGCTGGAGGACCGCGCTGCCGACGGCACCCAGAGCTGGACCCTGCATCTCAAATCTCTTGGATTCAAGATGCCATGCCGGGCGAAAGAGTGTAGAAAAAAGGGCCGTTTCCCACCCTGTAGGCCAATGCCGCACAGAAAGCCCTGTGGCTTGTTCATGTCCTTTAGAATCGTTAGAGAAAGAAGACTCGGGATAGTTCACCGCTCTTCATCGTCACACATGAGCCAATCTAACTCCGCCCGGGGTTGGGAAAGAGGGGTCTTTATTTCGAATTAAGACTGGGTGTATGGCCGTGTTGCCTGCATTGGCATGTAGATACAGTAGTGCTGAGGAGAGAAGTGGGTGGCGGGTCGGACGCCAACAGGATAAGAAGGATGAAGGGCGACGGGAGCCGAGTCGGTCGAGAAAGGAGACTGGCAGCGGTGGTCGAGAAAAAAAGGGGGAGAAGCTCACGTGGCCAGGTGAAAAAAAAAAAGGACAGGAACTGCAGCCCATGGTACTCAAGCAGAAATGCAAAAGAAAGAGGAAAGGGGTGCGACGTACAGATAGGGGGCCGAGGCCAGGCCAGGCCGATGGAATGGGTACGGGGAGTACGAATGTCTCGTTGTGTGGATCATGGCGCAAATGAAGAGAGTCGAGAGCTTAGAAGAAGCAAGAATTATGAACTTTCCCCCTTTTCTCCCAATTAGTAGCCCCTATTTATGTGCTCTTCGCTCCTTCTTCGACAAATCGACAGTGATGCCGCGACAAAAGAAGGCGCATTGCTCTCCCGTACGATAAAAGTGCGAGTAACTGCCGCAACTTCCTTGTGCGAACCCAGGCTCGCCAGGGTACAGTATTGAGCGCTGCTCGTCCCACCAAAAGGGAAGGCGCCATTGGCGTCGCATTGGTGGTAGGTGCTTCTCTCCGCGTGGCCGGCTTTTGGGTTGTGGAAACCATTGCGTCATAGAGTCTTATTAGGCTCGGAGGGGGGGGGGCGCTTTACGCCCGTTTAATCGAACCAGCCTGCCTTCTTCCGGACAAGCCATTTTATTTGAACAATGCAATTCACATCAGACGGAATGTGGGAAATAAAGCAGAGTCAGGAAGGAGCAAGGGTCATTTCCCAACACACGAGATTGCCATTTCTGGACAAGGAAAAAGAAAAAGGACCAGAGGGGGGAGGGAAAGGGTTAAAAAGGTAAAATCAGCCATGGGCGGCGAATGTCCGTGGATCTGACCGGTGGGTTACTCGGCGACGTAGGGTAAAATAGGCTCGATATTAGGGCAGGAAACAATCAGTAAAAGAGGCTCTGAGAGATGGAAATTGAAGAGAAGAAAATCAGTGTCGGTCAGGGGCAAGGGCGCCACGGGCAATAGTGGCGGCTTGCAGGCGGGGCAGCAGGTGCGAACGACACTGGGCTAGACGTAAAATGGACAGCAAGGGAAGGAGCGCCCCTCGCGCCCCTGGAGGCACAAGAAGGCACAAGCACATCCCAAGTACAAGATACAGAAGAGGGACACAAGAAGGGAATAAGAGCGCACAGGGGAACACGCAAGAGCCACGGTGTAAACCGTCTTAAGAAGCCGGCCCAGTAGGTGGCTCCGTCTTCGGTGACACGCTGTGGCTTTCAGCCCTGCTTGTTTTCGTCGGCGGGCGCATCTCCAGGCGCCCAAAAGAGGAAGAAAGAAACGAGCAGGTGGCAGGCTCGCAGGCAAGCAAACAGCAGGCATTTGTACTGCCCCCGGGCTGGACCACTCCTTCCTTGCTCGGCGACCGCAAAGTTTGATTCTGGACAAAGACCTGTGCCAGACAAGCGCCTTCCGTTCCCGTACAACGAAGTCCCGAAGAAGAAGGAGAGACCGGGGCCGTTGTCCGCGCTGCCCTAACGCAATGCATATACTTTTTCGGGGCTGCTGGGAAGCAACGACCGACAGCACAGGCCGGTCGCCAGGCGAGGCCACTTGTCCCCGCTCCAAGGTGTCAAAAGAGAGGCTACAGACTTGGCAACCATATGAATGTGTTCCAGGCGAAATAAGAAACAAACACCACCTACGACATATCTTGCATTCGATAAGCACCATCACCACACTGTGTGGCATTCAACGGTGCATTGGCGCTGGTGGACCGGTCCCCCTTTTATGGCTGGCCCTCCTCGCACCATATGGGCCCCGTAGTGCACTCACTAGCCGGAGTTTGACGTTGGTCCAGCGGAAGCGCGGATTTCTAGCGGGTGGGGGGAGGAAGGAGGGGGGGTCACAGGCGACAGGTCGAGCCTTCCCCAAGCACACACAACCCCCAAGCGTAGACAAAATCCGTCAACTGGACTGGCCGCGCCGTTGACCTTCCCCAAACAAGCGTCCCAACAACCCAAAAAACCTCCCGTCAAAGAAACTTCGTCGGTTTCGCTTGTCTTCATCAACAACCACACAGAACTAGGAGTACACACCGTTCTCCGTGAAAGCCCACAAAAGCTCGTCTTCCTCCTCGCCGTCTACATCCTCCACCAACAACCACCGAAGCCAAGCCCTATTCGGCCTTTACCGCCAGGAGCGTCTATGTTCGTGTGCACACACAACCCCTCCCAACTCTTGATCCCAGCTATCGTTTCCTTTCCCCGTTAGTTGCCCGCGTGCCGTTCCACTCTTACACTTCTCGCTCTCCTTCCTCTTCTTCCTTTCTTTCTTTCCATTCTTCTATTCTCTCCTACTTCCAAAGCAAGAGTCAACATCACCACCCACCTCTCCCGCACGCCGCATCCCACCGTCGCCTCCTTCTCCCTCTTCTCCTGTATCTTCAAGCTTCCCGCTTGCCACGGTCGTGCCACAGGAACAAGGCACCGACTCGTTTACCTGTTTTTCGAAGAGGCGCCAGCCCTGGGTGACCACACCAAAGCACCCCGAAGCAGCCACTCGATAACTCTTCCCGAAGATACCGTGCTTATATATCAAGACGCGAGCCTCACACGCCAACGACACGACGACAGATGACAGCTGCTCTTCAGTGTCTTCAGCTTGTATAAGCAACCAAGCACTTGCTGCATTAAAACCCAGCAACGACCCCGGAACCCCTTCTCGGACCAAGACAGCAAATCTTAGTCGCTTCACCTACCCATACCAAAAATCGCTTACACGCGTCCCTCGTCCTTCCAACCAGCGTACAGCCTGCCAGGTTCGACTTATGTGAGTATTTGGGAACGCGCAGGGCACATATCTCACGCGCCTTCACACAACTGCTATCTGACGCAAGACTTGGCCCCATCTTGTCCTTTTTTTATACGGGTGATCGCAGCCCGAACCCAGCCTGAGCTCTGCCGAACTATCTTATGTCGTTGATGCCCATCCCACCGCCTCGTCTCGTGCCGAGTGGCTACCTCTGATCCCCTGTTCGGATGTTCTACCGCTCCTGGCTGCTCTAGCTCTTTTTCCTACCTAAGATGCATCTCTCTTTGCTTCCGAGTAATAGGACATGAGCCTCAGTATGCATGGTATGACACCTTTGTATCTGCAGGACGACTACCCCGGTTGCGTCTTGTTCCTCACATGGGTGCAGATGCAGACGCGCACTTTGGCCCCGGCCATCTGTCATCCTACGTGCCTTGGCCTGTGCTTTCGTGTCCTATGGTAGGCACCAGGGTCCGCCCACATCCTGCTAGGAACATACGGCCGTTTCTTGTCACAATGTGCTGCGTACAGCCTGGGACCCAAAGAACGCGGGGTTTTTACCTTTTTTTTACCCTTTCCCTTCCTCCCCCTCCTCCACCCGCCTGCTTTCACTCTCCCACTCCTCTGGCATAGGGCCCACTAGCCAGGGTAGATGTCAAGCGCATATGTCTATGTTCGGGCTCTCCCGGCGGGCACAGGGCTTCCCTCTTCTTAACCTGTCATTGTTTATGTTGTTTCTCCGTTTCTTTTCCCCTCCTTGCACCCCCCCTATTTTCCCCTTTATTTCTTATTGCTCATCTCCCACGCCGCCTTTCCTATCAGGAAGCTTTCTATACCCCTTAAAGCATCACGAGTGAGACAGCCTTCTACTCCGATATCCTACCGCATCCCTCCCCAACCAAGATACCGCACACAGCTCTACACCGTCTTCCCTCACCTCTTTGCTCCTCCTTAAGCCATATTATGTAAAGTCTGCGTCCGTTGTATGCTGTGGTCGCCGTGTTATTGAGGGCTGGGTTTTGATTATGATACTTGTTTCTGCGGGCGTGATAGCTAACAAAAACCGCAGAGAGACGTTTAATACGCTGAGCAACGCAACAAACTAAAACAACAAGCTTCCGTTGAACCAACAGAGCAGGAACGGTGCCCAACATGTCTTTCAACTTCGGGGACAGTATCAGCGAGGCGGCGTTCGAGCAGATCCTTGAGATGGACGACAGCCCGTCAAATCGCGATTTTAGCAAAACGCTGGTTTACGACTACTTCGACCAGGCCAAGGAGACGTTCCAGGGGATGGACGCAGCAGTGTAAGTCAACTTCTCAACCCTGTTTTGCTTCGCCAACGTCCTGATGTTGCGCTGCTAACACTTCCCCAAGCGCTGATGCTGATCTCGCAAAACTGTCGGATCTCGGCCACTTCCTGAAAGGCTCATCAGCAGCCCTCGGTTTCGACAAGGTGAAGGACCACTGCCAGGTCATCCAGCAGTACGGAAAGAAGATGACGCTCGACGGCACCCCCGAAACGGACGAGAGCGTCTGCTTGGCCCGGATAACAGAGGCGCTTACGGCAGCGAAAGCCAACATGACGATTGTCGAAAGCAAGATGAACGAGTTCTTTGGCGTTTCGTAGACATTTGTTTCTATACAGCGACCATTCCGACCCCCTCCGAACTTCGCTTTCCCCTTTTTTCATCTCGGGCATCCGCCATGTCCTATTCTCCCTCTCGCAACCACCACATCTCGTTGCCGAGTATGGCGTCAACTCGTG
Source organism: Sporothrix inflata (assembly GCA_021396225.1). NCBI lineage: Eukaryota > Fungi > Ascomycota > Sordariomycetes > Ophiostomatales > Ophiostomataceae > Sporothrix > Sporothrix inflata. The sequence goes on along the minus strand of WNYF01000004.1, from coordinate 178,726 downwards.
CCGTTCGGTAATGCATTAGAAACGACGGCTTTACCTTCCTCGACAACACTGTGACGAATACGCATATTCAAAAGCGACGAAAGGAACTCCCATTCTTTTCACTCCAAAATTCTTCATCTTTTTCTATCATTCGCTACATCGCTTAGCTTTGATGCAGTTCCTTCTTCATTTTTCTTCTCTTCATTCAGCTCGCTTCATTTTTGGGTCTCTGTTTATGGATAACCTTTGCTATGTTTCTTTTTTTCATTGCCACATACTGTTTTCTGCTATCGTGGCCTTCATCGTTCCGAAAATGAGGGGTTGTTGTATGTTGCGGTTTGTTCCCGTTGTTGTATGTCATTTCTGGATTCATTATCCTGCATCCATGGCCGCGGGCCACCGCTTTGTTCTTCTTAGTTTAGAATTGATGGTCTGTGGACGAGAAAGCAAAAGAGTGGGCTCTAGATCTGGAAGATACGATATTCGTTCCGTGCCGGTCAGCTGCTAGGAAAGAGGAAATCGGAGGAGCAAGAGGAAGACATACCGGCAGAGGAGACGAGTGCGGGCGGGCCTTCGTGCCGTTTCTTGTTTTATGTTTCGTGTAACATACTTTTTTTGGTGAAATATGAGGAGATTTCTGTCCATCTTCTTCTTTCTCTTATCCTTCTTATTGTGTTGTCTCCTTTCTTTGCCTGTTTTGTGGGCAAGGAGAGCTCGTGACGTGCGGTGTCGAGCAGTGCCAAGTCGGTTGCGTCCTAAGGAGCTCGAGGAGGATCGAGGAAGACAAGAAGCGGCGAGACCGGCAACGAAATTCGAAAAAGAAACCACAGCGGACGAAGCGAACGTCAAGACGGCTCGATATCGCCAATATCGCCATGATCGATAGAACCGAACGCGATTCCGAAATATCCATCCCGATCGACCACAGCGACGGCCAAGGAGCAAGCCGAGACGACAAAACAAGGCCAGGCCAAGTATCGTGCGGGCTGCATAGTCTTGGTAACTGTGTTAGCAGTGTTTGTTGAGCCGATGGTCATCGTGGACATCAAATAGGGCTGTCCATCGATATCCTCTGGCTATGATCTCGTCTTCCGCCATTGCTTTCCAAGTTGACAACACTTACCACAACCTACCTATCCACCATTCATTCTTGCTTGGATTCTTTTTGCTTTAAAATAAAATAAAACATACCCTTCGTCCTGATATCTAAATTGTGAGCCCCTTAAAAGTTTGCTTGTTGTCTTTGTTTACATACATGGTCGTCCGTGGCAAGGTGATCGCCATGGTGTCGAACGCAGTCAAAACAAAAGTAATATGATCAGTTTGTCTTATGATATTGTTTAAATGTATGCTACTGTTTTTTTCCTATATACGGATGCAACGCCATCGTTCTAGAGCTCCATTAAAATAAAATAAAAAGAACATTAAAGCAGATGAAAAGTGCCCTCCTCCTATCATGAAATCGAATGCTACCATCAGGCCTACCGCAATATGTTCCTCATCCCCTCCCGTGTTCTGTGATTTTCGTTGGTATTTTTCCTTTAAAAAATGCGCCCGCCTAAGACCCCCTCTTACCTTTTTTCTCGTCTTTCTTCCAGTTGGTATAACCTCCGCTTGGCACGCAATACACCTTTCAACAGCCTCTTTGTTCCTCCCCATTCCCCTATCCACGTCTTCATCTCGTAAAACCAAAAGTAAATCACATGTCTATAGACTCGTTAAATCGCAAAACGCCGTCGCTCTTTAGCACACCGTCGATGCCCTCGGGCAGCCGCGGGAAGGGGTCGACCAGGGAGTTCGGGCCCGGCGTTTGCTCAGCCGACCTGTCGATCACAAGCGCCAGGCCTTGGGACTTGATGGCCTCGACCAGGGCCGGAACCATGTCCTATACGTTTGTTAGATCATGTTCCTCCAATACACAAAGAAGGAATAAGAAAAGGAGGAAACTTACAAGAAGACGCGAGCTGCACACCAGCCCCATGAAGTTGTTGCTCTGCGCAGTACGGACAACCTCCTTAACTGAGGCCGTCCGACGGCCTGTGCTCCACACGCCGTCTGGCACTGCCGCCGCGACGGTGGCGTCGTCCTCCCGGCCCAAGTCGTTACACAGGAACACGGGGAAGTTGGGCTGCTTCCAGTTGATGGCCGTGCACAGGCTGGGGTTGTAGGAGCTGAAGACGACCGACCGCACCACATCGGGCGTGTGCACGCGCTGGGCGCGTGCATGGTCAAAGACGACCGCCAGGATGGCGTCCACACCCGTGTTGATGTCCACATTGCCCACACCGCCGAGGCCCAGCGCGCGCTCCTCGTCGGCACTCGGGTAGAGGATCTGCAGATTGACATGCATGCCGGTAGGTACCAGGGCGAGAGCATCGCGCAGGGTCACGCCGGACGTCGCCAGAACGCGGTGCACGTGGGACACAGCATCGAGCGGGGACGACGACAGGGTCTCCAGATGCGGCCGGCCGGGCGCCGTCGAGGTGGCCGCACGGAACTGCGCGTAGTTCATACGAGCCACGGGAACATCAATGACGCTGCTGTCGCCCGCGACGTCCACCATCGCGTCGGCGCTTTCGACAAGAGCTCCGCGCCCACCACCGCAGCGCACGGTCCACGTAGGCCACAGGACAGGGACGCCGTCGCTGGTGTGCTGCACGTAGAGACGCACATAATCGCCCGACAAACTGGAGCCGGCAACAAAGCTGCTGGGGTGGCCCTCAAGCTGGCTGGTCGCCTTCCAGTAGGTCTCAAAGTCGGCAATCTCCAGCGGCTTGCCCGGGAACGGCTTAATGACCTGGGTGTTGAAGCTGATCTGGCCGATGGCGCGAAGGCGGGGGTCGAACAGGGGCAGGCAACAGCTGCTCCCCGAGCTGCCCAGAAGGGTACGGAAGGTGCTTGGTAGAGCGACCGTTTTCGCAATGATCTTGGCACCGTACGTCGGGAACACGTCAAAGTCCAGCACGAATGAGTCCAGGTTGTCGACCTGGAAGAAGACGAGGCGGGTGTCCTCCTGGAAGGGAAGCATGATGTTCTTGGGAATTAGGTCGGCAACCTTGGACGAGACGGTCAACCGCGCAGCGGGGTATTTGCCGTCGTGGAAGAAGACGAGTGGTGGCTCGCCGTTCTGGTCCTCGAAGTTGATTTGGACCACGGTCTTGGTGTCAAGGAAGTTGTGGCCATAGCGGCGGAGGGGAATGATGGGCGGTGGCAGCTCGAGAATGGGGATCGCATCGGGATCCAGTGCCATAGGTCCCGGTGCCGTGCTGCTTCCAGCGCCATGTGCTCCAAACCCGTCAAGCGTCCCAAGATCTGGAGTGGGCTTCAGCCCAAACGGACTATCTCGGTTGACCTTGTTGCTCTTTCTACGACTGTAGGGCGTGAGGAGCTTCATGCATTCCAAATGACCCTCCCATGCGGCGTAGTACATGGCCGGCAGGTCCTTCTCGTCGAGGATGTTGGGGTCGACACCGGCTTCGAGAAGAGCTTTCAGGCAGGGGACGTTCCCTTCACTAGCTGCGTGGACGATCGGAGTCCAGCCGTACAGCTTGTCGATCTGATTTAAGTCGGCGCCGTACTGTTGAAGGAGGAGGAGCAGGGTGGGCGCACGACCAGCACGGGCAACTAGATGCTGTGGGTACAGGCCTTCTGCGTCGGGGAGGATGTTGGCGCCGTGCTTCAGAAGCAGTTCGACAATGGCGTCGGTGCCGTGTTCGCAAGCCAAGTTCAGCGGCACGTGGTCAGCGTCGGAGATGGGGTCGATGCGGGCCGACTTCTCGAGTAGACGGCTGACGCAGTCGAGATGGCCGTGAATGATGGCGTGGATCAGGGGCGTAAAGTTGTCGTGGTCGATCAGGTCAATTGCTTCAGGGCCAACTACATGTACACAAATAGATTAGAACCTGCCCTACCAATTCTCGAAACCAAATAAAAGAGAATGGACGCATCGCCACATACCTTTCAGAAGAGCGTCAAGCATGTCCAGGCGACCGTGCATGCTCGCGTAATGCAACGGCACACGGCCGTAGACGTCGGTTCGGATGACGGAGACATCCTGCGAGAGGCCAAAGTCGAGCACAAAATTGTTTCCATAGATCGTGGCCTGGTGCAAGCAATTCCGCTCGTTGATGTCGTCCTCACTCTGTACGTCGACAAGGCCGGTGTCGATGAGCGCCTTCAAGGCGTCCCGTGAGCCCTCGTTGATGGATGCCAAAAAGGTGCGCGTCACACGCTCCTTCAGGGCAATGTCTCTGCTACTACTGCTGCTACCATCTTCCTGGCCGCTGGAGTCTGTGACAGCAGCCTGCATGCGGCCCAAAAGGTCGCGCAGAGACTCGAGGTGGCCTGCAAGGACCGTGTCCAGCAAAAGGGTGTCGGCGTCGCCCTCGTCAGTGCCCAGCAGATGCTGGCTGCTGACGATATGATCGGGCTGCTGCGCGCGGCCATCGAAACGGATCTCATGATCGCCCTCGGCCCAGGCACCGAGCTCCTGTAAACTTGTCGTGGCCTGGTCCGACAGCTCGCTGATGACAGTGGCGTTGAAGAACGGCTGGACCTCGACCGCACGCGAGAGGTAGAGCTCCTTGGTCTTGGATTTTGACGTCTTGTCCCACTTCTTCAGAATCTTGGAGAACGCCGTGCCGTTGATCTCGACAAACTGCTGCAGCTTGTTGAGGTCGTTGGCGAACTGCTGAAAGCCCTCCTGCAGCGTCGTGAACTTGGCGGAGCGTCGGGAGATGCCATTGCCTCTCGAGCGAAGGACTTTTTTCTTGTCGAGGAGTGTTTTTAAGCGAACCTTGAGCTCGGCCTCCTTTTGTAGGTAGAAGGCGTTGACCTTTTCGAGCTCGCGTTCCTGTTCCACTTTGATTAGCAGCATACCCACAGAGAGATAAAGGACGAGAGGGGATGTGTCTGACTTACAAGTTGAAAAAAGAAGGTTGCTTTGTTGGCCTGTAGCGCAGCTTGGGAATCTATAGGGGTGGCCGAGCGGTGAAGGTCATCCTGGGCACCAAGGACAGGTGTGGCCGAGAGACGTTTGATGAGCTGTTTATGAATAGGGGCGGGGCCACTTGTCAGCAAACATGCCCAACGTGGGTTGGAGAAGGGGCGCTGCCGGCCAGATCCATGGACCAGATCAAGGCTCGTTCCGGCCCGTCCTCTTCTCCCACATACATGTCCCTCCCTCAGTATCAACTCACCTTTTTCAATGCCTTGTAGTTGACAAAGCTAGCTGCATACTCTGGCACTTCAAGCTGCCGCTTCTGAATCTGTTTGCCGAACTTCCTGTAAAGGGGTGTACTTAATTAGTTGACTGATAGACAGAGGGCAGACAAAATATTCCGACGTGATAGCAGACCTCGGGATAGCACGCTGAAAGCACCTGAAAAGAATCAAATAGACAGAAGTGGGGGTTGGCTTACATGTTGAGAAGCTAGAGCTAAAGAGCTCAAAAGGCCGGGGGGACTCGCCCCAGAGTAAGACAAAAAGAAAGAAAAGAAGAGGCCCTCGTTCAGAGTTTCTAATACAAGGTGTTTCTTTCTGCGGCGTAGTATACCTGTCGATGGTGTTAAAATCAACCTCGGTCAACTATATGATCCGAGCATGCATGAGCTTCCTGTCTTGTCGATCACTCAGGCTTCTATCTGTCTGTCTCTGTGCTGAAGTCTGTATAGCTGTTGGCGGGGTGAGATAGGAAAAAGAAAGCAACGTCTGGCTGTAAGCCTTGCCCCTGGCGGTTGGTCGAACAATAAAGATGCTCTCTCTCTCCACGTGGGTGCGTGGTAGGGCAAGAACGGGACAACGCTGGGGCTGTAGGGATGGGCGCAGGCGGGGAATATAAAGGTGTGCGGGAGGCTGGAAACTTGGAATCGGAGAGGAGCGCCTTTTGTGATGAACAGAATGTGACCAGTGGCGTCGAGTCCTGTCCACCCAAAGGGGCGTCAGGCAGAAACTAGCTGCTGCAAGCCTCGTCCCTGTGCATGTGGTCCTGCTGCTTCCCGGCAATCTGGCAGCGCACTCTCTCCCCATCCGTGTGTGTGTATATGCGCGCGTGTGCAGGGGCATGTGTGCAAGTGCGTATGCGTGCGTGCATGCAGGTGCGCATGTGCCTTTCTGCTCCTACAGCAGGATCTGTCTCTGGTCCTCGCGTGATCGGCTTGTCCGCCCTTGTCTCCCCATCAGTGTGCGATGGTATGCGGATATGCGGAGAAGATGACACAGGCTCTCGTATCAAAAGCAGTGACAGGGCGACAAGTCACAGCCCGGATAGGAAATGTTACCATCCCAAAGAAGCCAGACGGTGAGGGACATAGACGGTGCTGGAGCTGAGGAAGAACGATGACCAGCTGAAGGAAGAGGGGCGAGAGGTGCGAGTCGCGTTTCTCGAAGTCGGTCTCTCCTTTGGGCTCGCCGACAATGTGGGGGCCATGGGAAGTCGACGGCAAAGATGCGGAAGCTTGCCGGGGCTGATATTGGCATCGACTGGTCTTGTTCGTTGTTTCCCTTCTCTGGGCTCTCACTTCCTTTTTGATTTCTTCGGGGTGACCCTCAGCTCGCCCTCTGCTTGTTCTGGCCCGTTCGTCCAAATCAACACACGGCGTAGGGGCTAGGCCCTGACACCTGCCAGCATCTCGAGCAAAGATATCCAAAGGATAGGGAGAGCCCTGAGGCAGGTCGACGGAAGAACACGGAAGCTCTCAGCGGGTACCGGAGGACGAGAAGCGAAGTGCCGGTGTGGTCGATGGGGCAGCGATGACAGCCCGACGCAAGATGCCGTGGGGGTGGCGGTTAAGAGGCATGATGCAGGACATAGACAGAGAGACAGACAGAGGTCCAGAGACCGAAGCACTGAATAGTAAGGAAGCAACAAGGGGCCCGCCATTGGACTCGGTGATCCAAGGCGGCAAGCGCCACGGGGGGGCGGAGGGGACGTTCTTGCTTACCGAGTATGGAGGACGATGCAAGCTCAATGCAGGTTCGGGCCAGTCACAAAGCTGCGCGCGTCTTTTCTTCGCTGTCGTGCCGGGCTGTCCTCTGCAAATTGCACCTCGTGGACCTGCGCCTTTGCTGCCGAAGCTGTCAGTTCTCAGAAACAAAGCTGGGGTCGGCTTTTCTTCTTGCGTGGGACAGCTGTGGGAGAGAGAGCAGGTGGGAAGAAAAGAGTGCGCGCCTATGCCCTTATGAAGAGGCCGGTGCAAGGAAAGAACGAGGGCAGGGCAGGTTGAGGGCAGGAGGACGAGGAAGGCACGCGCGCGGTGCCGGTGGGAGAGAGGGAGGGAAGGTGTGCCGTCATACATTTGGTCGTAGCTGCCTCGTAGATTCTCTCCGGCGCGCCGTTTTTTTGATGTAATACAGTTTGCGGCACAGTGCGAAAGGTACCCTGGGCGGTATCGTATCAGGGCGTTGGCTTCCAACGGCGGCGATGGCGACGGCGATCAACGGTTCACGCAACGGCGCAGATAGCAATTGTGCATGAAAGAGAGAAAGAAAAGAATGAGGCAGGAGAGTGACGAGAAAGCACAGAGCAAGGAGAGAAAAGAGTGAATCGAGGAAAGAGAGAAAGAGAGAAAGAGACGGGGACTAGAGGGGTGGTAAGCGACCGCGCGCATGGGCAAGAGCTCTTTGCCCCGAAAATAGGCTGGTGGGGTTCGAGTTTCGCAGAAACGCATCCTAGCTTGGGAAGCAGCGACTAAGACTTGAATCTGTACGTCGTACAGTGCAGCTCCGCTTTTTTGTTGATTTCTTCTTGTCTTGTCCATACATCGTCGTCTTTGGGCTCTTCTGCTTTTTGGACCTCTCTTTCACGAGATGCAACGACACACGGCTGGGAGGTTCAACGGCAGCGGCGGCTGTCGCAACCCAGGCACCTGATGCCCAATGGCAGCTGGATCGCTGCCGGCAAGCTTTTGGTTGGGCGGAAGCCCCCTCACTCGAGTCACTCTTCTCGTCTTCCGCCAAGCCGTGGTCTCTCTTTTTTTCTAAAAATGATTGTCGTTTTTCCTCTTTGTCCCTGAAGTATACTTCCCACATCTCTGGCGTACTTGGGTACTTTTTCTCCTTTCACTCCTCTATTTTTCGGACTCGACCCTCTGCGCCGTCCTTTCTCCCCTCTTCTGTCCCTCTTTCGTCGCTCTTTCCCTCATCAAGTGGACAGGCTCGACTGGGCAGGCGCAGGTCGGCGCGCCGTGCGATTTGGAGTATCTACACTGTGCGCCGTCGGTCCAGGCGATACTCCCAGTCCAATCAGCGGGCCCCGCTGGCACATGTGTCTCGCTGGCCCGGCGCTGGCCATCGTCTAGGCCGCAAACCACGCCAATAGCTACCGCCCACGAGGCTGAGGCCCCGTTTCAACCCGCAATTGCGCCGCGAAAGACCACGAGGTTAACGTGAACCAAAAAAAAAATTGAATAAGAAAATGGGAGAAAAAAATATCGCTGCCCGTTACGCTTTTGCGGATGAGCTAGCCACAGACAGAATCCCTTACGAGAAAATAATGGAAATAATGCGTGCAAAGTGCCCAGAACAGGGAGCCGGTTCGGCAGCCGGCAGTGAGGCCATAAATTGACGGCGCCTGTCTATCACCTGCATAGGTCCAGGCCGAGTCCAATCCTGCCCGCCATGTGGCTCGTAGGAGAGCCGCGAGGAGGGTACGTGACTATAAAGTGCGTACATTAATCAGCAAGGAACAATCGTCAGTAGACCGTCGAGGGTGAAAAGTAAAGGAAGATGAAAATGCCACACAACAAACACCGAGGCTATAATAAAGGAGAGAAATAATAAAAAGAGAGAACAAGAACCACGCTCTAGCAGATATCCAACCATGTCATCCCTAGCATATGTACAACGTCCCCTTCTGCACTCAGGCCGGCACCAGCTGTCGCCGCTCCGTCTGCGGCTCTTCTGTGTCCGCGTCTTCCGCGGCCGCTATCGGGTCCTGTGCAGCCACCGGCTGCGTGTTGGGCGCGTTTGGCAGCTCGACCCGGGCCGGCTGTGCGGGCGCCAGCTCGGCTTCGAGCGCCGCTAGCTCGTCCTCCACCTCGTCTTCGTCCGCATTGGACATGCTGCCGCCCAGCATCTCGCTAACTTCCTGTACGAGGGGAGAGAGGTCAGCACTGTACAATGGAGGGGATAAAAACACGCACCCCAAGGACTTACATTTTGGTAGGCAATCGCGTCGGCCGTGTCGCCCATCAGCTTCTCCACATGCGCCAGGCCGCCCATCTCCTTGTGAATCTCCTGCAGCACCTTGGTGCCCTGCTGCAGGCCGAAGACGACGTCCTTTTGGATGAGAGCAAACTCGACGTTGGACGTCAGCTTCTCGAGCTGCTCGAGCTGCGCATCCGTCTTGGCGAGCAGCGACTCCTGGTATTTCTTTCGCCGCAGGGCCAGCAGCGCGCGCTTCTTGTCGCCCCGTGCCAGCATCTCGCGGGCGATCTCGGTTTCGCGGTTCGTCAGGACGGTGACGCGCCGTTGGTACTGATGCAGCTTGTCGCGCTGGATCTTGAGGTCCAGGATGGCCCTGTCAACGAGTCTCCCGTTAGCTTTTTTTTTTTGCACTTGACGGCCAGAGGGGTGTCCATCATGTCACTCTGACGTACTTATCTTGGGCAGTAACCCGGCTCCCGTTGTTCCCCATGACGGCGGCAGCACCGGCAGTAGCACCGTAGGAGGCCGGCCGCAACAATAGAATCCCCGGTCACAAGCTCGTTTGCCCTTTGTGCGTCTCCTCTTCGCTCCGTTCCTCGTATTTCCTCCTCCTCGTGCCGTATATGCCGCGTGTCCCGCTCTGGCTCCGGTCTATCGCTGCCTTCCGCCTGTCTTCAAATGTATGCGCAAGCGCGATAAGGCAGCAGCCGTTCAACTCTCGGGCGATCAATTCACGCCACAGAAGTGACCTCGGACGTCGTCGAAATCGTCCAATCGCGGCGCTTATCCTTGCAGGAACAAGGCTGTCGCTGTCAGATCGCTCAGTGTCGCAGTGTCGCAAGAGGCGTTGTCGCGCGCAGGAGAACAAAAGGGGCAGTCCAAGTCAAAGAGAGCGGCTCGCCGTTTAGTAGTCGTCGGTCGTCGGCAGTCGTTGTTGTCGTCAGAGGTCATCGCAATGGTCCACGCGGTCCGTCCAATCGATTTACTGCCTTGCGAATGCTCGCTCTTGGCTGTGGCGTTGGGTGTTGGGTCTGCGACAGCCTCTCTTTTCCGTTATCCGGAGTGACGAGACAAAGAGGAGGAGTACCTAAAAGGCGGGGCTAAATTTGGTACGGGAACGGGGTACTCCGGTACGACGTGCTCACACACGTTCAGACGGTGTAACAAAAATAGCTGTGAGGGCGCGCATGTGACATGTGGCTTAAGCTCGTAGCCTGTTCCTCTTTGCGACGGAGGGGGAAGGCACTGCCGTCATCAACTGGAATCCTGCTGTCTGCCGCCCAGGAAACAGGAAACAGGCGCGAGGAAGGTGGCGGCCACGAGTCCCCGACCCCACCTTGTCCTTCCTGTTCAGGCGCTCCAGCAGTGAGAGATACGCCTGTCAGTGTGGCGCTGCGGGCGGGAACGTGGGGCACTGTCTCCCCCTTCTAAAGCCCCTAAAGCGTAATGCATCTGCTCAGCTCCCAGCTCCCATTACTGACTGACCTCCGGCGCCTGCTGTCTTAATCTTAGCACGCCCGTAATAAGGGCGACGAGGTATCACCTACGTTTCTGCGGGCCTATGCTTTAAAACTAGGCTTCCTTTTCCGACCTTCACGAAAGTCACCTTTTTCTCTTTTCCACGCAAGCCCTCCACCGCTCCCCGCCCGACTGCCTTTACACCCCCAATTGACGCGGCATAAAGACCCCTTCCATCGACAACATCCTCCACCCACTCTCCCACGCCTGCGAGCTCCCAAAAGCAAGCAGATCCGACACAGAATGGCGGCTGATCCTGTATGTTTTCTGTACCCACTTTTTGCGGCTTCGCCCCTTGTTTTTTATGAGCTGCCTTGGTGTTTTATGCGGTACGAGCTAGAAAAAGCTCTCGATCGCGCTCTCCTGCACCTGCATCGTACTTCTCTGCATCCATCTGTCCTCTGGCAAGCTTCGTTCCGAGTCCGTACTAACCGCCGCCGCCCCAGAAATCCCCGACGCCAGAATCGCCGACAACGGCCCGCCCTCTCGAGATGGATGACGACGACGTTCAGGAGACCAGCATCAACCCGGAAGAGGCCCCCGCCTCCAAGACGGCGACCTCCACTGCCAACTCGACGACATCCGGTGACGCTGCTGCTACCACTGGCACCACGACCGGTGCCGCTGCCGCTACTACCGATGCTTCCGCGACCGAGGCAAGCTCCGATGCGGCCCCTGCCCCGGCCGCCGACGAGCCTGCACCTCCGAAGCCGCCGCGGCCGTTGACTGAGCAGCAGAAGAATGAGCAGACCCTCAAGGAAGCGTTCCCTGCCGTGGACATTGTCGTCATCAAGGCTGTCCTCACGGCCAGCCGCGGCAACATCGAGGCTGCCTTCCATGCCCTCCTCGAGATGACCGACCCCGAGGCGGCCCAGCAAGAGCCCACGCCGCCACCGCAGCCGCCGCGCCCCGTCCAGAAAGACCCGACCCCGCCCGGCGGCCGCCTGTCCCCCTACAGCCAGATGATGGCCGACGAGGAGTACGCGCGGCAGCTGGCCCAGCACTACGAGGCCGAGGACGGCGACTACGAGGCACGCACGAGCCGCGCCGGTGGCTACGCCGCCGGCGGCGGCCGGTCGCGCGGCGACTACCAGCAGCAGCAGCGCGGCGATACGGGCCTCAAGCCCAACGAGATGTGGGGCGACAAGGAGCACAGCTTCCTCGACGACGACCTCCCGGTGATCCGCGATAGCTTGCGCAAGGGCTTCGCCGAGACCCAGACCAAGTTCAACTCCTGGTTCACGGGCATCAAGAAGAAGATTGACGAGGAGTGGAACAGCGGCGAAAACGAGGACGACGAGCACCCGCAGGGCCCTGGTGGCCCCTCCAGAGGCCAGAGCCAGACAAGCTACGCCCGGCACGGTTCGCGGCAGGCCCCGCGCCGCAGCGGCGACTACGATGCCGACCCAGAGCTTCTGAGCGACGACTTTGGCGGTATCCAGCTGCACGGCGATGGCAGTAAGTTCTCCCTCCTTGCTTTTCCCCTGGAGGACCAACCCCCCTACTAACAACCTCCTAGCACCCGTGAGACAGAACCCCAACGTTTTCCGTCCGCCGCCGTCGTCGACGTCGCCCCACCCTGGCTCCGAGCGCAAGGTCGCCTTCCGCGACCAGGACGAGACCATTGACATGTACAGCGCGTCGCCCAAGCTGCCGCCCAAGGACGGCCCCGGCGGCAACAACAACCGGGCGGCGTCGCCGGCCGCCGGTGGCGGTGGCGCCAAGGCCAGCAAGTGGCAGCCCATGTCGTCCGTCGACCCCACCCCCATGGCCGACAACGATCCGTTCAGCCTGGGTGATAGCGAGGACGAAAAAGACAACAACACGACATCGGCCGCCGCCAAGAGCGGCACCGCCAGCAAGGTCGAGTCCGTTGCCGACAATGCCGGTGGCGCCAAGTCGTCGACCTCGTCGACGTCGCCCGAGGACGCCGAGCGGCTGCGCAAGGCTGCTGCAGAGGCCATGGCGGACAGCCTGGTTGATGACAAGAAGGCGTAGTCGTGAGAAGTGGCGGAGCTGACGTGGGAGGAAGTTTGCGCATTTGTATGGTTTTCTTATGTTGTTTTGTAGGAGGGTTGTATCGCGAGCTCTCCTTTCCTTTTCTTTCAATTTGTCACCGAATCTGGATTTCTGTGTTTCCTCGTCTATTCAACTCTTGATGCGTACCGTGAGATTCAGACGGGTACACGATTCCAACTTGATACCTTTGCCTTCCATTTGAGTTAATCTTTTGTTCTTGTGCGGTCATTTTTATATTATTGTTGCTGCGTTTAAACGTTATTAATTTCAACTCGAGATTATTTTATTTGAGTTTTGTTTCGATGTTCCTTTTTTTATATGAAAATCTATCATTTTTTTCAAAAAAAAAAAAAAATATATATATATATATATATAACAAATGAAATCATTTTACTTAGAATTGATTAAAATTGAATATTTTACAGTTAATATTTCACAGTAAAGTATACATTTAAGGAGTCCAAACGAAAATAGAGACAGCAAGTTTTAGCCAAAATTATTTGAATTATATACCGCTACTGTCCTAATGCTAACTCTGCCTCAAAGCTACCTTCGTCCTACCTCTTCCCCGAGAAGATGAATGCTATGAATGGGTATCATCAAAGTACAAACGCCGGCTTAGACCCAAAAAATCATGCTTGTCTGTTACAATAACAAACGGTGCCTTTCCCCGATTTCCCCCCCCCCCCCTTTTCGCGGCCACAGACCAAAAATAAGACCAAAAAACAAACAAAACACAGTGTTCATGCTCGAAAGCAGCGCGTCCTTCCCCCCTCCCTCAAAAAAAGCAGCTTACCGCAGAATATCTGCGAAGACCATGCCAAAGACTTCCCTATGGACCTGGCTGGTTGTAATGCTGGTTGGGATGCCCCGGGTAACCACCGTAGACATAGTCGTCGGGCGGATGTTGAGGCTGATGCAGAGGGTAGGGGGGATAGGCTGTCGGCGCATTGTATGGGTTGCCCTCAGGCGGTGCAGCACTTTGTGGCCTAAAGCTCACGTGGTTAGATTTTGTGATAACATATACGACGGTGGGGAGAAAAGGGGAAGGATGACAAGGAACATACTGGACCCAGGCACCTTCAGCTGGAGGAGGATCCTGATACTCGTGGGACGGGCCAGAGTTGTATTGCCATTCGGGCTGCCCGCGAGCCTCGACTAGGGGAGGTTGGTCATACCGCTCGACAGGTCGAACAAACACGGGGGCAGGCTCGTAATTGCCCTGGTGCTGAAAGTGAGAAGGGGCGGCTTCGTATACAGGGGGGTTGTAGACCGTAGGCCGCGCTTCCGGTGGGTTTGTAAAGGGCGGCTGTTGGTCGTAGGCACCTGGCCGATCGATCAGACTTGGCCCCAAGCGGATGGGAATTGTATCTTGCGACCGTGGTGGCTGGTTCTCAATATACATGGGAGGGTCTCGAGGATCAGGGGCACCAGAGTAGCCCGTCGGCGCAAGCTGACGATATGCAACCACCGGCGCATAACGGGCGTTGTCCTCTCTAGCCTCAGCGATCCTATAAGACGGCTCCCGGCGTTCTGAGATGACGTTCCCACGGTAGTCGCGAACTGGGAACGTCGCGGCAGCCGGAGGATGGTCCCTATCCGAGTCATCTAGAACAATTGGGGCACGCTCTGATCCTAGAGGCGGCTCAAACCGGGGTCCCTCATAATAGGACCGACCGTTAGGTGCAGACACAGGGATTCTAGCGATGCGTTGCGCCGGGCGATGTGCGAAGTGCGTACGCGATTCTCGATCCGTGGGTATGTGAGGCGACACGTCATTCGGTCGCGCTACAGCATAGTGCACCAGTGGCCGCTGCCACCCGTCGCTCACTAACCTGCGCATAGGGACAGGTTCTTGGCGAGGCGGATCACGGGGAGGATACGACTCGTCGTCCACCACCCGCCTGCGCTTTAGGGTCCCCGATTCCCCACTCCAGCTCGGCGAGTTGCGTGTGTCGAATTGGGTCCGGACGTCATCCACATGTCCTCTCGGCGGGCGGGATGCCTGGCGAGGCGACACAGTTCGAACAAATACTGGGCCAGCGGGCCGCTGCTCAGAGGACGGGGATAGGGGTTCAACAGACGGTACCAGAAAGTCACGAGCCTCGCTGGATCTTACTACAACCCTCTGCGGCTGCTGTGTCTGTCGTGGGTCAGCGTATGGGCTGGCACCTCTTGACAGGCCACCAGAAGGGCTTCTCTGAAGCGCGGTATTTGAAGCCACCAAGGCCGGGATCGGCCCCCTTGCGGAATAATCCAATGGGTGCGGGGCGTTTCTTTCGACGCCTCTATGGTACGGAGAATCCTGTGCATCGCCGAGATAGTAAACATGGCCGGGTGAAGGGACTTGGACTTGGTCTTGATGCGGCGGGTCCTGAAGGGAATAGAGCCGATACTCGACTGTGCGAGGAGGGGGTTCCAGTGGGTGGTCCCTTTGGAGACGAACTCGATCAACGGCCTCACCCCAACGCGCAGATAGCGCAGCTTCGTATCGCTTAAATCCCCGCCTGGCACGATGAACAGTAGGCGGATCTCGCATATACGGGCGTGCTGGGGGAGTGAAGTGGTGAGCGGGCTCGTCACGCCACACCGCACGCTCGCCCTGGACCAACGGACGCCGCGCGTGTCGCAGCTCGATGACCGGCTCAGGCTTCATGCGCGCCCGGGAGGATGCTGCAACAGGGTAGGGCAGATAGCTGGGCTCCGCGGCAAGGTCTCCAGACTCAACGCCGCTACTGTCGGCCTCTTCGTCCTCGCCATCATCATCTTCGCCTTCTGAGTCAGAAATGACGATCACTTCACGGAGGATTTCATCCAGCTGGTCACGACCAGTTTCCTCATCGCCACGCCACTTGACGAGCACATCCAAACAAAGCCCTTCGACGGCTTTCCTGGCGTTCACATATGAAGTCTCTTTCAAAAGACTATCGTAGCGAGTGTGTGTGTGCCTGATATGGGCCAAGACGGCCAACTGCACACGGCGGGAGAGCGGGATGTCTCGGGCCAAGCCAACGAGAGGCTCGCCCTTTTTTGTTGCACCCTAAAGTGGTATCGGCGTCAGCTAGCAATATACATACAAAGACTCGCCCTTCGGCTGTAGTATACCTTCTTAAATGAGTGTTCGATGATCCTTTGCCTGTCGGTGTTGGGGATTCGGGGAAATAGGTCTCTTATCGCTAGATCCGCCTGTGCGTTGATCTCTTCTTGAGACTCGGGGATCGGCTCCGGAAAACCGGGCGGAACCTGGCCATCTGAAGAGTCGCCGTTGTCGCTAACTTCTCTGCGAGCTTCCTCGACGATGCCTTGCCGTATGTGGTGGCCGACACGGTTCATTTGCTGGGCCAAACCGCCACCCGCGCCATTCTGTACAGTAAAGCAAGCAGGTTAGCG
Organism: Sporothrix inflata; assembly: GCA_021396225.1. Taxonomy (NCBI): domain Eukaryota; kingdom Fungi; phylum Ascomycota; class Sordariomycetes; order Ophiostomatales; family Ophiostomataceae; genus Sporothrix; species Sporothrix inflata. The sequence goes on along the minus strand of WNYF01000004.1, from coordinate 162,676 downwards.
ATACGTTCTGGCTCGAGCTCGACCGAAGGGATGATATACACGTACTGATACGATGAAGATCATGGCATCCTGCTCGCGTGATAGCTCTTTGCAAGCCGTTGTCAGCTCGGGATTACCGATGGGGACGAACTCGAACCCTGGCGGCGGTGTTCTTGAGCTGGTAATCTGCGGCGCCGAGCAGTGGTTAGTAGTCGATGGCGACAATGGCCATCCATTTGTGTCCCCGGTGGTCGTCGGAAGACACACAACGGTAAAGGGAGAGAAGGACGCACCTCGAACTCCAGCTTCTTCTTCTTGTCTTTGTTCTCGACGATCTCGTAGTACGAGTGGTGTTTGGATTTCAGGTTGGGGACTTCTGGTCTCGCATTCAAGACCGCCGGGGCGCCCAGGACGCTGACGGTCTGGGCTCGAAGCCTCTTTTTATGCCGCTCTTTGGCATGGGCACCTGGCGGCGCGCCAGGGCCGCTGCGCTTCTTTTCACGGCCCATGCTTTTGTCAACTCTCTTTGCAACACCTTTGCAACTATATCCTTACCATGGTGGACTCTGAGGACCTATAGTTCTTTGGAAACAGATGCAGGGTAAGGGCAATGGGGGGCGACGCGAAGAAAGAGATGGTGATAGTCTCAGAGGAACTATCCGCACAAAATGCGAACGAAACGCGAAACAAAAACTCTGCCGACCGTCAGAGTCGTCAACCACAACGTGGTTGAGGGGTATGACGGGGGACGGCGAGAACAGGATGGTTGAAAGAGCAAAACAAGATTCTGCACAGGATATGTGCAGGAAACTGAGGCTGCCCAAAAGCGGCGGTGGCACTGGCCACGCACAAGGCAGTAAAGGATGGCTGCGATATGCACCTTCCCAACGGTCAGTCTGTCTGCTCACAGGCTCGGGCCTCTTCTTTCCCTCGTTGAAGCGAAAGAAGACAGCACACCGAAAGAAAGATAGGCGAGAGACGTGGCCGGGTGAAAGACGGCAGATCGGGCAGGAAAGAATCACGTCCTTGATCCCTAAAGCGGTCAAAACTGGAGATGGGAAGGAACGCCCAATAGAAACAGTCCACAAAAAAAGAGGACCGCCAAAAAAGCTGAGAAGGGCAGGAGCGAACGACAGCAGAACAGAAAGCGTATTTTCTTGGCACACGACGCGGAAGGTAACAGACTCAAAGCGCGAAATGCTTTGATTCGGTTCAACTCTCACCACCGGTGATCACAAGATGTCGGGCGACAGATGGAGAGGAAGAGAGAAATGTTGCCCGAATGACCAGTGACCTGTTCACATTTGTGCTGTGAGAGAGAGAAAGGGCACAAATGCTTGAAAAAGCGACTAATAAATTGTTAGTTTGGGCGGCAAAAGGACCTGGCACGAAAGCGCGTAAGCGAGGGGCGGTCACGTGGACAATGCTGGTGATGACGTGTGGCGGTCGCAGCCAATCTTTTCGCTGTGGCTTTAGCGTGGGTGTCAACATCAACAACGTCAAGCTCAACAACCAACAGGTTTAGCCATGCTTCGTGTTGCAAGGGGCATTACGACAGTGTGATTCGCCTGTGAACTGCTGTGGTACTTGGGCTTTATTTGTCTACCCCTCGACGTTTTTCACAGGAATTTCTTTTGCTCGGAGCGAAGATGCCTTGAGGTGGCTGCCTACGCGACTCACAGCTTTTCTTGGGCGCCCCTGGGAAGGACAATCTCGCCGTGGCCTTGAGCCTTTGAGATCCTTGGTTGGATCCGTGGGCAGCTATGGCAGAGTTTGATTTGGCGGCGGCCTTCATCCCGGCGCTCCACAAGCCGGCCGCGCTTCTCCCCATCGCAAAGCATCGGGGGAGCCTTCTGTACCTCATCGAGACTTTTCCGGTGGTCATCGTTGTCGGCCAGACAGGCTCTGGAAAGACGACGCAAATTCCCCAGTTCTTGGAACAGGCTGGGTGGTGCGCAGATGGAAAAGTCATTGCGATAACACAGGTCAGTCAATACTCCAATCCCCTCTTTCTTGTTATGTCGCACGTACTGACTCTTGATAGCCACGCCGGGTTGCTGCAACCACCGTTGCTGTGCGAGTCGCCGAGGAACATGGCTGTGAAATAGGCAAGGAGGTGGGCTATTCTATCCGCTTCGAAGATATCACGTCTTCTGCCACGCGCATCAAGTTCATGACCGACGGTCTCTTGATTCGCGAGGCCCTTGTGGACCCCTTACTATCCAGGTACTCTGTGATCATGGTGGATGAAGCCCACGAGCGCTCCATCAGCACGGACATCCTGTTGGGGCTTTTGAGAAAGATCCGACGGAGGCGGCCAGAGCTGCGTATTATCATCAGCAGCGCTACACTGCAGGCTGAAGATTTTCTCGCGTACTTCTCTGCTGCCGAGGAGCCTAGCGGTAGTGGTAGGACTGCCAAAGCAAAAAGCAACAATGCGGTTGCCGATGCGCCTACGCGAGCAGGCGAAGAGGACGAAGAGGACGAAGACAACGACGATACCGACGGTCGAGAAAAAATCGGTACCATCATCAGCCTGGAAGGACGCACCTACCCCATCGACATACTTTACCTCGAAAAGCCGGCCGAGGACTACGTGGAAAAGGCCATTCACACCGTACTACAAATACACGAGGAGGAGCCCGATGGCGACATCCTTGTATTTTTAACGGGTCGGGAGGAGATCGAACGGGCCGTACAGGCTGTGGCAGAGGCCGTGTCGACACAGGACGCGCTGTCTGCAAAGCGTGCACTGCTTCCACTACCCATGTACGCGGGGCTCACGGCAGACGAGCAAATGTACGTGTTTGACGAGGCGCCCGAAGACACGCGCAAGGTCATCTTTGCCACCAACATTGCCGAGGCGTCGGTGACAATCAACGGCGTCGTCTATGTCGTGGACAGCGGCTTTGTCAAGCAGCGCGCCTACAACCCCACCACCGGTATCGAGACGCTTACGACGACGCCCGTGTCCAAGGCGGCGGCGGCACAGCGGGCGGGACGTGCTGGTCGCACAAAACCAGGCAAATGCTTCCGGCTATACACAGAAGATTCCTACATGGGCCTGCCCGACGCCAACGTGCCCGAGATCCAACGGTCCAACCTGGCACCTGTCGTGCTGCAGCTCAAGGCGCTGGGCATCGACAACGTCCTGCGTTTCCCCTATTTTACGCCGCCGCCGACTGAGCTGATGACCAAGGCGCTGGAGCTACTTTACTCGCTGGGCGCACTCGACGACTATGCGAAGCTGACCAAGCCGCTCGGCCTGCGCATGGCCGAGCTGGCCGTGGAGCCGATGATGGCCAAGACGCTGTTGGCCGCCCCGCAGTTTGGCTGCCTCGGCGAGATGCTGACGATTGCGGCGATGACAAGCCGGGAGGGCAACAGCAGCGTGTGGATCGACAACCAGGACGGCGGCCGGAGCAAGGAAGAGCGGCAGCTTGTCGAGTTGGTGCGGCGCAGGTTTGCGGCCGACGAGGGCGACCACCTGACGCTGCTCAACGTGTACCAGGCGTTTGTGACCAAGGGCAACGGCGAGGCCAAGTTCTGCAAGGAGAACCGGCTGAATTTCCAGATGCTGAAGAGGGCCGTCAGCGTGCGAGCACAACTAAGACGGTTTATGGAGCGATTTGGATTCGAGATCCCGGATATTCGGCAACAGCAGCAACAGCAACAGAATCCAGCCAACAAGGCAGAGCAGATTCGACGGTGCTTGACGTCGGGCTACTTTGCGCATGCAGCGCGGATGCAGTCGGACGGCACATTCCGCAATGTGGCCGGCGGCACAGTGCTGCACGCGCACCCGAGCTCGCTTTTGTTCAACCGCAAAGCGGACTGGGTCATCTTTCACGAGGTGATGGAAACGGGCGACAAAACGTACATCCGAGACATCACCAAGATTGAGAAGAAGTGGCTGCTCGAATACGCCCCCGACTTTTATCAGACGACAGAACGGAGATGAAGGGAAGCTGGACAGACCACGGGGTAAAACATCGCGTACAGTGTTCGTCAGAAAACAGCAGAAATGAGCTGGTTAACAAACAGGATAGGGAGGGGAAAGGAGGCATGAAACACTGGGTACATAGTGAAATACATCGAGCATGGGCTGTGTCTGCCTTGTCCATCTTGTACCCACAAAGTATCTCCAAGATATCCAACTGTCAGAATTTGGTGCCCGAGGCGAACTGCAAATTACACAGTATCAAGGGGTTCTTTGATTGTTTCTAGCGGTTTGTCCCTTGTCCCTGTTGCACGACAGGGCCTCCAGGCTCTCCTGCTCATATTGATTTTTCTTCGGCCGCGTCAACGGTCCGCCTCGACCAAAGGATGTGCATCTGCCATAGCAAGGTTTGTCGGCCGTTTCCGTTCATTGACGTCGCCGTCGCTCATCTTGTTTTGCAAATCGTACCGTTAAACTTTCACGCTTTTCTTACCCATCTTGTTTATTCTGCCCCGTAGCTTATCTTCCGACTTCCGGTGCTGCTTGGTTACTGGACATTGGACGAAGCTGCCGTGTCTTGGGTGGAATATGGGAAACAAGGGAGGGAAAGCCCATTTGCGTTATCATTTTGCGTTTCGGCGTAATACAAGACGGCAATTCCCATGGACCAAAGGGCGGACAAGCCTGTCTTTCTCTTCCTCTTGTCCTGATTGATTGTCTTTCACGGACCACCCACGTCTGAATTTTTTAATGAGTAAACTTTGTGTACCGCCAGCCGGACATCACGATCGCTCAAACCCACGACACAATACTGTTCGAAGGGCAAGGTAAAAAAAGGGAAAAAGAGAAAAAGAAACAGGCTGAGAACAAGAAGCAGACTAGTCCATGAACATGCGCAACTCGACCGAGAGCAACTCAATAAAGGGCTGTCTATTGGCTTGGACGAGGGATAACGCAACCCTCTCGACTTTTCCACCCCCGTCTTTAATACAAGTAAGATACTTGTACACATTGGTGCGTGTATTCCTCATGATCCCCGTCGTCGCATGCAGCTAGATTCGACCGGAGCCTCGCACCTTTTTAGTTTCAGGCACCATCTGGCGGATATACAAGGTAAGATACTTCTGCTACATATCCATTTCCATTGTAAAACGACGATTTTGATGTATTTGTACGACGAATCTGGCTAGGCCCCTTCCTGTGAAGAGTGCCACACACACGATTCGAACCGTTCTGTTAAAAACCTGCACAGCTTGAAGTTCTTCAGACGGGCCGGACTCGCAACTACTTGTTATGTCCCCACTGCCAAGTTCTATGGTAGACAGAGCGAGAGCGAGCTTACCAGGGCCTCGAAAACTCCCCAGCCCCTGAAGAGAAGAAAGAGGGGAGGAAAAAGCAGTCGACGATGGCCGACAAGGCACCGAGCAGATTTTCGTGCCCTGTAAATACCGCATACTTGTAAGATACTTGTATCTTACAGGATACTCACAGAGACAACGTGCGACGCGTACCTGTGGCATGCCCCGAGCTCCGTGCTCCGTGCAGCACAGTCCCAGGCCAGAAGAGGCTTTCTGTTGCGACGATGCACAAAAACGACACTACCTCAACTACTCTGGGGCGGCCACGACCCCTGTGTCTAGAACGAGGCGCAGCTGGCAAGTCCTGGCCAGGCCCACCGAAACAGACCACACAGAGGTCAAGCCTGCTGAAGTAATTAGCCATTGTGCTCCGTAGAAATAGGGGGCGAGTTCCGCTGCAGGGAAAGCCAAATTCGAAAGAAAGCTCTGATACTCGTAGTCTGATGTGTAGGTAGCTCGCACTCGCTCCATCGAATACGGCGTATTCCTCTGTGCCCCCTCCTGGGCCATATTTAGCTTACTGCACTTAAGGTTGCACGCGTTCAAGACACGCTCCTTCGACGTAGGGAGTGGCCTTTCCCAAGATCGTCCGGGCCTGGGCCTAGACCTGCATCTGCAGAGGCTGCGATCGCTCTCTCCCTGATCTGGCACATCGCCCGCTCTGCAGGAAACCCAATGCCAAAGCGGCGACCTGCTTGTCGAACCTGTTGAACGTGCAGCAGCCGACTGTTCGAGCGCTCACTGTCTGCTGTTCGCAAGGGATGGGACATAAGTCTGTTTCATAGGGTGGCAAGCCAACGACGAAGGGACTCTAGGAGGCCTTTGGCCCTGCTCGCGCGACGAGGCCAGGGGCTTATCTAATTGGGCCATCTCGAGGCTAAGACAAAAAGAAAAGAGGGAAAAGAAGAAAAAGAAGAAAAAAAGGAAAAGGGGGGCAGCAAGACAGGGTGCGGGAGGCAACGTCGCTTGCCAGAGCCTAGCTGACCCAGATCGTGGGTTGTCGAATGTGTGTGGAATGCGAGGGGAACAAGAGTTGACAGTGGCAGAACAGCTCCCACTGCTCTTGCCCTCTCTGTTCCTGAACTCGCTGGGCTTGTCTCCTGCCCCGTCTGCTCATTTCGGTTGATTTGGCTGGGTCCCGTCAGGAGATTAGCGCCGCCCCAGGGAAGCGGGGGCCACTTGGTTGCGGCGGCCAATCCGTCTTGGGGAAAAGCATGTGGATCCCTTTGCTGGTTTTCAGGTACGCAGCCAATCAGCGCTCGTCATTGTTGGTTTTGGGAAACAACGATTGCCCGCCCGCACACCTTCCCGCTCTGAGCTACAATGTTGCTATTATTGCACCAGGTTTAAAAAAACATGCAGTACGGAGTATTCCAGTGCGCTATGTTCCCCCTATTCTTGGGTAAGCCTTGCCCGGGCAAGTCTTGGCCACAGCCAAGTTTTTCTGTTTCCATCTGTTTCCTGAAGCCTGAATACCAGGTCGGTGTCGCGTTCGCAGTTTCCCTATTTGATGGGGCACGCGAAGGCTTCGGCTCTGATCTGCTCAGTCTATTCCCGTGCCGCAATGTTTCCGCCTTGTTCTTGGAAGCTCTACAAATACTGGCATGTTGCGGGAAAAAAATACACTGTTGACGAACGCAGGATACGAGGAAGGACAGTGACACAGAGAGCAGGCAGAGCTGTGCGTTCACCATCCTCCTTCAAGCTCGCCACTGTTCCTCATCGCATCTAACTCGTAATGGCTCTTAAATGGCCCTTATGCGCGCAGAACCCGCACAGACTCGCTTCTGCGCGCCCTGCGGCCCTCAGTACCTCTTCACTTCTCTGTGTGATCGCGTCCCCACGTCTGGTAAGATACACGTCCCACGACCGTCCGCCGTAGCCTGCCCTTCTCTGGGTTTCTTCTCCTTCGATGGCACTACATATGAAGTGCCCCTGTGTTTGCACCACTTGATTGGCCCCACTTCTGTGTCCCCTCTGTCCGTTCTTGGTGCAGAGGGTCTAGTCCACTTTGGGAAAGAGCGAGAGGGCCTGGAAGAATGAACCACCAGCACAGGGTGCGAAAATAGAGGAGAGCCTGCTCCCTGTTCCTGACTACTGCACGGAAGGCGCGCTTGGTCTTGCTCGCTCGCACCTGCCTGGCAAAGCCTCTTCTCTCCTTTCCCTGGTCTCGCTCTTTCTGTCTGGGTTTGGTCTCCGCTCTTTCCTGACGCCCTCCCTTTCACTCGTGTTCCTTTTTTCTTCTTTCTTTCTTCTCTTTTTTTCTCTTTTCACGATGCAGGACTGATTCACTCCCTTCCTCTCCTCGGCCTCTCCTTTCACGCCCTCGCCTTTCCTTTTCGTTCTTCGTTTTCGACTTACCTCACGCTCCTTACCATAGACCAGCATATTCGTTTGTACAAACGGCGGTCGTCCACTCCTTTTTTCTTTGCTTTTCATTCATTCATTTTCTCTCCTACGCTCTCTACCAAAAAAGCCTGCCAGCAGGCTTGTTCCATTCGTTTCCAAGTCACCCGATAAGAAGAAGAAATCGAAACCTCGAGGTTCGCGAAAGCATCACACCCCTTCGACTCTACGGCAGGCCTGTTTTCTCTACTGCACACCCTGAATAAACTGGAAGAGCCTGGACTCTCCTTGCACGCCCTCTCGTCGCGCCATCCCTTGCTTTTCGTCTTTTCCCAATCTGGCTCTCGACACAACGGCTCCCTTTCCACAATTCGCGAATCCGGTTTCCCTCTCGTGCCTCCAGCGATAGACTATCTGACCTGCATCGACTTCTCTCACAACGCCCTTACAATACCACGTCGAACGACATCGATAATCGCGAACAGCATCCCGCCAATCGTGTCAATCCGCCGAACCTACGCATCCCCGATAGACGCTTCGACGACAATCTGCAACAATGGCGGCTGCTCAGGGTGCACTCGGGCAAAGCTACCGCCTCGGCCCCCGGGTCCCCTCGGGCGTGAACAGCATCGCGGATCAAGCAACACGAGTCGTTGGACGCGACATCCCGAGCAGAATCATTGCCCGTGCCAGCTCGTCGTCAACGTGCACTAAAGATGGCGGCAACCTTTGCGAAAAGCCCGGAAGCGGTTCCCTGACGCTTCCCATTGTTCTTGGTGTTGTGTAAGTACTGGTTGGACGCACGGCACTGCCGCTTTGTCGTATCTCTGAGGCGGAAGGTTATGCCCTTGTTTTCTAACACGCGAGATATAGGATTCCCCTTGTGATTATTGCTTGTGTTTTGTTCTACCTTCACCGGAGAAACGTGCAGCGCGTCCGTAAGGAAGACACCATGGATCCCCATAAGTCACTGGATTTCGGTATGGCCATGGACGCGCCGAAGCAGAGCGGCAAGGCGAAGCGCAAGAGCTCTTTCTTCGGCGGCGAGAAGGACATGTTCCACCCCAAGTCGCGCCAGCTTTCCATGGACATGAACCTGTCAAGCCCGTACCTCCTCCCGCCAGAGCTGCAGAACTCGCGTGAGTCTCTGCACTCACTCGCCCGCACGCTGCACCAGAACGAGGACCCCTACCGCCCTGTCACCCAGTATGCCGGCAGCGACGTTGCATCGATGCGTTCTTTCCAAAAGGAGACCCGTGACGGTGCTTCTATCCGTACCGGTGCCACAAGTGCTTTTGACGACAGAAACGGTACTTCCCGCTCCGGCAGTGCTGCTGGTAACCGGATCCCTCCCCCACGACCAAGCCGCCTGTCTGCCGGCCCGAACTCCCCTCGCACCAGATCACCCCTGCCTACGCCATACGGCGAGAACAGCGTAAACACGTCAGAACATTCGCAGATGCCGTCACTGCCACCACCCGTCGGCGGCTCGACTGGCTTCGTGTTCGAGCCTGCGTTCCCTGCTGCCGAGATGGCTGCCGAGACGCGCCCTGTTGAGGCCGATGGCAGCAATGTGCTGACGGTTGCCGAGCTTCAGGCTCCCGAGCCTGCGGCCACTAAGATCTCCCGCAAGGGTCTGCCCGTTTCTCCCCGGCCACAGGACCCTGCAGCGCCCCCAGCCAACCACCGCTCTACGACTGGCACTGTTGACGAGCCTTTCATCTACGACTCCCCGAACCGTGGTCTTCGCCATGATTCATCAACATATGCCGATTTCGACTTGAGATTAGACGCGCCCAAGGACAGAGACTCGCACGGTGAGCCACTATCGTCATCTCTGCCGAAGCTGACGCTTGGTGGACCGTTCGACGACGAGACCTTCCTGCCCGGACAGGCGACAACAACTGGTGATGAGCCGACGCTGCCGCACATTGTTGTCCCCACGGAGGCCGAGCACACCCTGCCGCCTATTATCGAGCCACACCAGTATGGCGAGCTCTTCCCTGAGGAGCCTGGCCAAGAGGACGACGATGGTCGCGGTCGGTCATTGCACAGACGGCAGTCGTCGGAGTACCCTCAAGACAACACCATCCGCCAGTCCGCCCTGGGCCTGCCGCAGATGGACACCCGGCGGTTGTCTGTTGGCTTCCGCCCCCTGCCTCCAGATGAGCTGATCGAATCCGAGGATCCCGAGACACGGGCCAACCGGATCCGTTCCTTCTACAAGGAGTACTTTGACGACTCGAAGCCTGACATGGCCGAGTACAACCAGCACTACCCGCCGCAGGGCGTCCCGTCTGAATGGCGTGGCGCTGCCGGTGGTGATCCCCACTACAACAACGCTGCTGGCGGTGCTCAGTACTACGAGGACTACGACCAGTCATACAACAACAACGGCGATGCTGCATACTTTGACCCGCAGTCGAACACGTTTGTTATGCCGTACGCCCAACCTGTGTCGAGACGGGCCATGACGCCTCCTCCATCAGGTTCCCGCTTCCCCGGCGGCAGGCCTCGCGGTGGTCCTCGCCAATTCCATGGCTCCATGGGTGGCATGGGCCCTGGCGGCATGGGCCCTGGCGGCCCTGGTATGGGCATGTCGCGCCCCGGCTCGTCCATGTCTAGCCAGTGGGGTCCCCGCCCTGGCTCTTCGCTGTCGAGCCGCCAAATGCCTGGTGGTCGCTCTGCGTCCAACATGTCCGGCCGCTTAGGCGGTGGCCCGCGCAAGCCTATACCGCCCCCAGAAGACCTCATCTCGCTGCCCACGCCGGGCAAGCTCAAAGATGACTCGTTCTCGCTGATGGGTGCTATTGACTTTGCGCCCCCGCCGACCTTCAGAGACCAGGCCAGCGGCCGGTCCCAGAGCCCGCTCGGCGAGCGCAAACCCTACCAGATGAACTTGCCCGTTGCTTCACCCCTAGTATCCTCCTTTGACGAGATGGCGGCCCTTCCCAGCCCGTGAGTACCCTGATTCTTTTGATGTCTTGTCTGCTTTTACTTGATAGCTAACAGCATTTGCTTTTAGTCACTTGCTTCGTAAATCTAGCACATTTACTGGCCTGGACTTTGCGCCGCCCCGCAAGTTCAAGGATAACGACACGATGAGCGATGCTGGCAGTATCCGCAGTAACCGCAGCGGTATCTCGGCCATGAACCAAGCTGCCATCCGCAGCGGTGCAGGCCGCGTGAGTCGCCTTCCGGGTGACAATGTGTTCACGCAAGCTGCTCTGGCCGACCAGCTCAAGCCGTCTTGGGGCTTCCGTCCGTAGAGCTCCCCGCGTGCTCACATCACATCTCACACACATCTCGACCTTGCCACCCTTGGAAAGGGGTTGCATTCGGATAGCATCCTTGGATCTATTCAAATGCGGCCTCGGCCCGGGTTTCTCGCGATGCCACATTGCGCGACAGTAATTCCAATTGGCTAATGTCTCATTTTTTTTTCTTTGCATCCATGCCGGCGTTGGGAGGACTTTCTTTTTTAATCCTTCTGCTCAAAAGAAGGCATGAACTCGATACAGTACTTACATCTTGTTTGTTTTTTTCTTTCTCTCTCTCATGAGGACTCTAGGGAAGGCCAAATCTATTTTCGTCTCAAACTTTTGCTTCTCATTTTTTCTTCTTTCTTTTCTCTTATTTTACTTATCTTTCTTGCGCTGTATAGCCTACCCATCTTTATTCATAAAGAAAAGAAAAAGACAAAAGATTACTTTTTTTTTTTTTTGCATTCTTTCTTATTCAAGATGATGATAAAAGAAGGCGGGCCGATCTCATGTTGGCTGGCTGAACTTCGATAACCGCGTTATACGGTTTCATCGTTTAACCAGCACAACTTGATTCCTCCCCTTCCCTACCCACGCATGACGGATGTTGCATATAGACGGGAGTATTTGGATCCTTGAAATTATTTGCTTCCTTTTCTTTTATCTGATCCCTTTTATCAATATCTAGCCTCGAAGTACATAACACAGTCTGTCCTTTTTTTTTCTTTCTTTTTTTTCTTTTTTAAACTCATAATTTACATCATGTGTCAGTAAGGGCACTCCCGAGGTTTCAGATCCAGCGAATTCTAGGTTAATGGGATAAAAGCGTAGCATACGCAATACTGTCCGGTAACAATGCAGGGTATGAAAGCCATTAAATCAATAGAGCCATGTTGTTATCACAGATCCCACAACCTGCTTTGCAGATGCTGTCAGCCGTGATGGAATCTCCGTCACTTGTTACTGAAGCTCAACTTGGCATCTTGGCATGGTGAAAAATGTCTACACATACGGAAAAGCCTTTGCCATCTTAATTGGATGTGCAGCAATGGCGAATAGCAGGAGCTATTCTTGGCTGTGGCTTTGCTCCGATGCGGCTGTAGTTTAGTAGAAGCCACCCGAGGTGAGAACAAAGAAAACAGTAAACCGCCCTCGCCGCCGTGGCTTGTACCCCGCATACTCTGGTGGGTTTCTGGTGACTTTTCTTCTTCTTTTTTCCCCTGCTTTTGTTATGATATGACGAAATATTAAATTGTTAGGCTAGAAGAGCTTCTTGCGGACAGTTGGTGTGCTTCCAGCTGTAGTCAGCGCCGCATCACGCGCACATCGACGAGGCTGGCGGCAACACAAAGATGGAAGTGTATGGTTGCTCGAAACGTTGCAAACGAGGCACAGCCGTTGTTGATCCCTTGTGAAGATCACGTTATTTTGTCTTCTTCAGCTCTTTTGACTTCCTCTGCCAATATTGGTCACTGCATAGGTGTGATTTGCCCAATGGCTTCGGCCCAGCAGCCTCTCCTGCCAGAAACGGACACCCTATTGCCAAGTAGCCGTAGCCAACCGAGCCAACAAACATGCATATTGAATGCAGCTGCTTGTACAACCTGTCAGCGCTATGCCACATTCACCTGCCCCTGGCTCCTGGGCACCGTTGTCTTTCGTTCTCTCGTTGTTCTTGTCTCTCTCGGTTTTTTCCCTGCTTGCCCGTCATCGAGAGATCGGCATCGGGCCTGTACTTGTATCTGACAACAAACGGGCATGCATCGTACTTGCATCTTACACACATCAAAGTGGGCGCTTCTCCGGAGCGTCCGGGGTGTCCGGAGGACTCTCGTTTCCGTGTGCCCGTGAGCCCGTGTTTGTTACGGTTCAACGTTGCGTTCGGCGTTTTTTGTGTCCCTTGACCTTGTTTACACCGAGCTCTTCAAGCTCCGTCTTTCTATTTCGCCTCTGGCCACTGCCAACTGCCAACCCTCCATGGGCGACTAGTCGCAAGTATTTTCTTCGACGCCGATCTAGCCATCGGCTGCTTTTCTTTCCAGAGAGAGAATAAAAGAGGGAGGGGACCCTATTTTGCCTCCTGGGTGGTCCCCTTCCCATTCTGACGTGCGTCAGGCGTTCCCTTTTTGAACAGAAAAGAGTGGAACCGACGGGCTTGGCCTTTTCGTTCTTTTCGGTTTTCTCTTTTACTTTCCCAACGTCATTGGCAGGGGCAGTTGGCGCTGTATTGCAGAAGGTCGTTTGTCAAATATAGGGGCCTGTTTACTCTCTAATATTTTGTGCTCTTCATTTCGTGATTTTTTCTACAATTTCAGAGAAGTACTTCCATCTGCAAACATCGCCGCTCTCGACGGCCTCCTGGCAGAAGCAAAACCGAGCCCAATAAAACAGGCAAAATAAAAAAGCAAATAAAGAGTAAAAAGGGCGCGAGTAGCAAACTGGGCTGTGCTAAAGAGGCGTGGAGCCCTAACCCAGTTGCCCACAGCCCAGTTTGACCAGATGTCGCCCCCCAAACTCGACCGGTCCTATCAACGGCACTTTGGTTCTTGTTCCCTCTGGTCGTGAACGTCGTACTTTGCAAGTATCTCACCACATGTTTGGCGGCTGTGCTCGGCCCTGGTCTACCTTTTCTACCTTTCCTGTCACTTGGGAGGGTCTTGTTGTCGACGGGATCTCGTATTCCGATTTCTGCAGTATTTCTTTGTGTTTTCATCGTGACGCTAATCGCCCACGCATCGAAAGATTCGCTTTCCCTTCTGCTCCATGAAGTCTTAAAGGCTTCTTTTTGTGACGCAGTCCGCCGGTAGCCTCCCTTTGTTTGATCTTTCATCTGATTGTTGTTGTCTTCTGTCCTCTACCCTCCCTTGTCCTGTCAATCCCTTCCTCTTCCTCCGCATCTCCCATTAAACGTGTCTCACTTCTCCTAATGCTCGCTGCTGGCTATGCTCCACCCCAAAGCGCCGTTCTTTGTTTGTTTTCCTTTTCTGCCCCTTTCTCCTCCTCACTATTCTATTTGTCTCGCTGTCTTGCACGGGCGTTTTGAAATTGCGCTGCATGGCGCAGACAGGAGCTGCAGCGAGATATACAGATCCTCTTGGCTCTACATGCTCTCTATCTGCCTCCTGCGTCCCGCCCTTTTCTCTCTCTTTCTTCTTCTGATCTCTGAGGATGGCAACTTAATCAAGACGCGTCCCTGGGAAAATCCTTCGCTGCGACCCAAGGTCAACAAAGATGGACAAGGAGAGAGAGAGAAAGGCAAAAGGCTATCTATTTTGGTGCTGCCAGACCCTGGCTCTTCGGCTAGATATGGGGAAAAAGAAGAACATTCAGAACAAAAGAGAGGATCAACCGGCTGGGATCAATAACAAGACACAAGACACAAGTGCCCGCGCAGTTGAGTCGCGTCTGGCGTCGTCCTACAGGTAGCATCCGCAAGTTAATATGGAGCACGTACTTACTTCGTACGTCGTATGGAGCATTCGTTACGGAGAAGGGCAATAATCGAGCATCACCCCGTCATCAGGACAGGGAAGGTGCGCTCGAGCGAGGTGGAGCCGGCTACGTTGTAGGCAGGGGGAAGGGCCTGAGGGCATGACAGAGGTCCCAAGCGTCGGCGTTGCGAACGAATTTCTTGGTATGAAAGTGCCAAAAGCACATGCGTGCAAGAGTGTGCTGCGCGGTGGTGTGTGTGGAAAAGGGAAGGAGCGCCGGGACACCGCGACAGCCAAAGGACCGGAAGATACTCCGTCGCGAGGAAAGAACGCTCACAGGCAAAAGAAGGAACGAAGGAAATCGAGCAAAGTAACCCCGAAAGTAAGACGACCACCCAGATGAAATTGCACGTACCAGTTCGCTGGTTTTTGGCCCGAGTGTACTTCCTCCTTCGGACGTTAGTGCCTACCCGCACACGCCCAACCACTGAGAAAAAGTCCACCCAATCCACCCAATCCACCTCCAAAACCCGGCGGCGTACGCTGGGCCCGCCGCCACGTCGCGCCATTCGCACTTTCCCTCCTTTTCCGCGGCTTAGCTAGCTCGTAGCTGCCTCCTGCTTTGGGCCGTTCTTCTCCTCACTTTTCATTTTCTCGTATTGAGAGGAGGAGCCGGCGAAAGAGGGAAGCTATGATTGTTGGCGTGCACCTGCCGGGTATCCCCTTCCCATTTTGCAGCTGCGCTCCTTCCAACAACGCTCTCACCCACCCCTAATTTTTCCCTCGTATCCGGCTTTGTCTGCCCCTTCCTGTTCTTCCCTTTTTCTCTCTCTTTCTCTTTCTTTCCGACCTTTTCTTTCTCACCACGCGAAACAGAGGCTTCCATTTGGCTTCATATTTCCCTCACTCTCATTTTTTGGTGTTGCCGATTCAGCATCATTTCATTTGTTTTCACCCCCATTATTTTGAGCCGAATTCCTTGGTTGTGGTACTCCCGTGCTACGACACCTATTGTTTTTTATTTTCCTTCTTCCGCTTGGCCCAAGATCCCCCCCGTCCACCCCAATTCCTCTCCCTTTCGTCTCATTCCTGCCGAAACACCACCGCCAGACGAGACGACCAGCGCTCTCTCTCCCTTCCCGCGCCCAGCAGCCAGAAACCCAGATCGACAACGAGCACCCCCAATCTCCAATCCGTTGTTGATTCACGAGGGAGCATAAGCAACCAGAGTCAACACCCATTCCGACATCCGTTGCAACCCACAACAAACGAAACGACTGCAGCCAGCGACGCCCACGGTCTTTCTCTGCTGCGACAGGCCGTTTGACGAGCGACAAAGCACCAATTGACCTGTTCTCTTCGTCGCTACTTTTCCAGCACAACGCGGGAACACAAACGGAAACACAAGCAGATCGTACGTCGTCTTCAACTCGAAAACGAACAGCCAATCTTGCAGAACAATCTCTTCTTTCTGTTGTGCTGCCTGAGCCATCGCACTTGTTCCCCAATTCGTCGTCATTTTAAAGAGTCCTTTTCTGGTCACCGCTTGGCCGCTTCGTCGCTTCTTGGCTTTCTTGGTCCCGCCTCGTTATATTGCCAGACGAACGCCTCGTACCAGGTGTCTCTCTTTTTTTTTATTTTTTTTTATTTTAACCTTCTCCTCTGCTCTACCGCCCATTCGCCATTCACCCGCAATATTGCAGCTCGACCAACGACTGGATACGATCCCCGATTCTCCAGCCTCTTTTGAGTTGAGCCTATTGTCAATCTGCTGCTCCCAACCTGACAGCGTGAGACAGCAACAGCACGACGAACCCCAAATCCAACATTGGAAGCGCGCCACACTCCACACACCACGCGCAACCCGCATACGACTCTGTTACCAGAGACAAATAAAATTCCGACGACGGTCGACGGTTTTTATTTTCTCATTTAACTTTGGTCGCGCCCGCCCGCTTTCCACGAAAGCGATCTCAATTCTTCTTCTCTTTTTCCTCTCCTTAGAGACGATTTAGAGATTGATTTTTTGTTTTCGCTTGCCCGCTGCACCTTGTTTTTCTTGGATATCCCTTCCTTTCGCACTTATTTTCTTTGGAGCTCCTCGTTTTTTTGGGCTGAAGGTTTTCTTTCATTCGGCCATTTGCCCTATTTTTATCTTTTTTGTCCCTGCAAGCCCTGTCTGCAGTTGGTTCTCTTGGCCACGCTTTCGGGTCTTCCGCCACGCGCACATACACACACCACAAATCACAGTCCCCCCTGTTTTGTGTTCGCAAGAGAAACGAGTCGCGCTCAGCCACTCGCTCGAGCACTGCGTCGCTTTGTCTCCGACGTTGTCAAACCCCAAACAGCAGCTTAGGCAAGCCTGCCTGCTATCCTCCCCTACCTCCCTCTCGCCCGTTTCCCGACCGGACTCGTTCTCGAAACAACGCCCTCCTTTTCTCGGGTTCTCGTTGCCATTTCGTCAGAGCCTCTCGATTGCGCGTGGTCTTCTTGCCGTTACTTGATCGTTATCGACCGTCCTTCTCACCCAAACGATCTTGTTTGCAAAGTAAGTTTTGTGTCCTTCAGCCTTGTTACTCCCCCTTGAGCGCTTCGCCTTCCCCCTTACCATCCCCTCGTTGCCCCGTTACTCGTACCTCGTCCGCCCCTCCGGCGCTTCGCACCTCCGCGATGCGAAGATGCAAGGAACACAGGTGCAAGTGACCAAACGGACAGCCAGCAGAGCTCTTCTCACGAGCTTGTGTGCACACTGGTGTATCACCACAGGCTGTTGTGCCACCCCCTTCCTAGCTCCCAACATCGCGCGCATTCGTTCCCCATTCTCCCCACCCTCCTCTCTTTGTTCCGCCACATGCGGCCTCCAACGGGACGAGCGATGCTCTACGTCTTAACGTGTGCACCTCGCGCCCTTTCTTCACCCTCCCTACGCATTGCGACGCTGCATCACAACCTCATTTTTATACATTTTCATCCCTTGATGTTATCATGCCACCGCCAGTCTCACCCGCTAACAAGGCACTCGCTTACAGGGCCCATCTGAGGTTGAGATTGAGTAGCATCACAATGTCTACCAACAACAGTACGGGTGATCCGGGGACGGCTACCGCGTCCTCGGCGCCGATTAGCACCCCCAATGGCGATGCGAGCACGCCTTCTGACAGTCCCTCAGCTTCTACGCCGCCGACGACCAGCGATACCACCACTCCCGCTACATCGTCGACGCCTACAACTCCCACGACACCGCCCACTTCCAGCACCACACCACCGACTTCGACTCCGCCAACGACGTCTTCCACGACAACACCGCCCACGACATCTTCGACACCGCCCACCACGTCCTCGACTCCCACCCCGCCGACAACGTCCTCCACTCCACCTGCCCAGAGCACAACCTACGTGACGCCCTCGAACCCTGGGACCAGCACTAGCACTTTCACGGTTACGCAGAGCACGCAGCAGCCGACCAACACCACCCCAACACACACGACAAGCACTAGCACTACGACCACGGGTGGCGCGGCCGTCGGTCCCACGGGCAGCTCGAGCAGTGGCGGTCTCTCCAGTGGTGGTAAAATTGCGGTCGCTGTTGTTGTCCCCATTGCTGCTGTCGCTCTGCTCCTGCTTGCCGGCATCTACTTCTGGCGGAAGCGCAAGCAGCGCAAGGATGCCGAAGAGGAGCGCCGCAAGGAAGTTGAGGACTACACCTTCAACCCCAATGGCGACCGCGACTTGGCTGCCATGGCCGCGAGCGGTGCTTCCGGCGCCAACGGTTATGAGATGATGAAGGAAGACGCGAACTCCTCCGGCTACCGCGGCTGGGGCACCACGACTCTGGCTGGCTCGACTGGCCGCAAGGCTTCGACGACCATGTCCGGCGGCGCTGCCGCTGGTCCCGCCTTCTCCGACGCCACTTCGCCCACACGCGGCGGTCCCTCGGATGGCCGTTCGGGCGACGTTGCGTACACTGACGGCACGCAGTCCCCCGAGGGCGAGATTCTCGGCGCTATGGGCCCGGCTGCCGGTAACAACCGTGCCGCCGACGTCCGCAGAGGTCCCTCGAACGCTTCGTCTTCCTACAGCGCCGGTGCACGCTCGGACGGCTCTGGCGATGCTGGCGCGGCCGGCTACGCCAATGCTGCTGATGCTACGTACTATAACCAGTATGGCGGCAACAACCCCTACGCCGAGAACACCCACGGTAGTCCGCCGCGCCCCTCTGAGCTGGCCGGCGCCCCTGTCATTCGCGACAACCCGGCACGGCGCAACACGCGCATCGAGAGCCCGGCACACTACCCTCAACAGAGTGCCAACGTCTCACAAAACTTCTAGTTTTGTGGAACTTTGTTTCTTTTTTTTTCTTCTCAACGACGTCCTCTGTTTGCTTTCCCTTCTTGTTTCTTTTGTATGTTTCTCTTTATAGCGTTTTAACGGTCTTTTGTATCTCTGTATTTCCTTATTGTCGTCTCTCTCTCTCTCTTTCTCTCTGTCTACCGCATACAAATATCATCCTATGTATTTTCACCTTAATACGGTTTTAATTTCATTGTTTTTTTACGTCAATATCCATATATACATGCAATTTCCGCACATCCGTCACTCCCATTCCACCTCTACAAATAACAAAAAATACACTGCTTTCTAGGATGAGTCATACATGCCCTGGAAGTATTGTTCTTTTTGTTTGTTTCTCTGCACATACTTCTTTCCTTGTGTTCTTCTTTCGGTTTTGCTTCGTGGGGATCTGCGTTTCCATACTTTGCCGTTCTTATTGTTTTGTTCCGTATCTCGTGTTATGTAGCATCTTGCAAATGCCTTTTTTTGTTTTTGGTTAAAGGGGAGGAAGACAAAAGCTGCTTTTGGGTACTTGGAGGAAGCCTATAATACCCACACTATTCTAATTTGCATACTTCATAAAACTCATTCTCTCACCCATTGCCTTTGTAAAAATGTGCTCAGACTCTTTATTTTGATGTATTTGCAGTGGCATGTGCTACTATGTAAAAGATTTAATGCTTACAGTCGACTATGAACGACGCCCCGTTTGGCTGCGGCGTTGTCCTGTTGGCCATCCCCTTGGCTCAGCGCCGTCCGGTCCCACCAGAAGCGGCACTGCGCCAACTCATAGTCGGACAGGCTCCGGAGGGCTGCCGTCGTGCCCGGCTTGGCCTCGGGCCCATCCTTGCGCTGCTCCGGCGGCACCCGCTCGTCGTTGCCCTGACCAAACACCATGAGCGAGCCTGCTGCCTCGCCACTTGTACGCGACGCAAACGGCGAGACAAACGGCGTCCACGTCACACCCGCCGGGCCCTCGCCCCCGTCTCCGTTGGGGTTCCCGACGGGACTGGCTGCAAACCGCACCCACGCGCCGTTCATTGCGTCCGCCACCGCCAGCAGGCCCGGGTGGCCCCGCAGCGCCGCCATGCTGTGCGCCACGCACGTCTGGTTGTCGCCGTGGTTGGCCGTGTTCCAGTGCATGGCGTGCGCGGCGTACTCGTACAGATAGACGTTGCTCGAGTTCAGATTTGTCGACAGGTAGTGCGCCGTCTGCAGGACGGGGCAAATGTAAGCATAGTGCGCGTACGCCGCCTCGATGCGCGCCCACTGGCGGCCCGTGACACCGGGTGGGAAGGGCTCCGGGATCACGTAGGGTGAGTGTTGCGGGTCCGCGACGGGGTCCGGGTACACGCGGGCTAGCTCGTCGAGGTCGTCACTCGTTAAGCCGGGGACGAGGTCGGCAAAGAATTTGCGAAAGTGCGCGTCCGTGTCAGCGCGGCCCTGGTCGCCCGGCACAAAGACGGTCCCCTCGTTGGAGTTGAAGCCGGTCATGACCGGGATCTGGGGCGCGAAGCCGCCCTGCCAGGTACGCAGCGGCGCGCGCGGAATCACGTTCCCGTCCACGACGGGCTGGAACGGCCAGCAGACGTTGGCCTGGTAGCCGTTCCAGACCTTGCGGCTGGCGGCGACAACGTCCGACAACGGCAGGCCGCGCAGGTACTCGAGGATGTCGCGATTTTCTTGTGCGCTGGGCTTACGCAGACTCCGCTGTTCTTGCGAGAATGCGCCTGCGGCGACGAGGAACTCGCGCAGCTGCGACTGGGGCCGCGGGTGGTTCGGACTCCAGACGGCACGAGCCGTGGGAGCGCCCGACTCAAGAATGGCCTTGTGGAAAGGTGCTTGTCCTGGTGGGTAGTACAGCAGGTGATGGCCGATCTAAAAAAAAAGTTAGCAATTTATATGAAATTTTTGGTTAATATTCTTGGGACTCACCGAATGGGCACCAGCACTCAGTCCCATGATGGTGACGTTGTTGGGATCGCCGCCAAAGCAGCGAATGTTCTCCTGCACCCATGAAAAGAGCGCCTGTTGATCCCGCAAGCCAAGGTTGAAGGGAGCGCTGTCCGCGGCGCCGACGTTGTCATCGGCGTCCTCGGCAGCCTTCTGCCAGCCCAGGAAGCCCAGCGCACCCACGCGGTAGTTGAAGCTCACGCCCACGAGATCGACATCCGCATACCCAACGAAGCTGGCCATGTCGCGTTCGACACCCATGCCGTTGTTGAAGCCGCCACCGTGCACGTAGACAACGACCGGCAAGGGCCCCGCTGGGATGCGCTTCTCCCGGTCCGCTGTTTGGTCCGACAAGGACGGCCGGTAGACGTTCAGGTTAAGGCAGTCCTCGCCCTCGGGGATGAACGGGTTCGGCGCCGTACCGGGGCACCGCTGGCCGAGCTGCGTGGCCGGGATGACGCGGCTGTGAAGGTCGCCAGTGCCGCGTTCGTCTACGGCCAAAGGCACAGGTGCGCGGAAGCGTTTGGCGCCCGCGGTTGACTGTGCGTACGGGATGCCGAGGAAGACGTCGAGCACTTTTGGCAGGGCCGCCTGGTGTGGTATCGGCAGTGGCCCTCTAGAGGACGACGGCGTTGGTGATGGGCGCGGTCCGCCAGCTCCGACGCCTAGGCCGAGGCCGGCAGATTCAACAACATTCTGGCCGACGGCCACCACACGACCCTCGTAGGTGCCCTGTGGCAGGCGCACGCAGGGCGGTGCGAGACCGGTAGAGGCTGCAGCCGCTGCTTTGTCGCCGACGGTGGGAGGTGCCATTGTGAGGCTGCTTTGCCGAATTCGTGTTGTCCGCTGCTGTTGAAGATATCGGGCCACGATCGCGCCTGTGAATGTCACGGACAGGAATGCCCAGGAGAGCCAGGAAGAGTGCTCGAGAGGATTGAAAGGAGAATCCATTGTGAAAGCTATCCTTTGCAGGATTGCCTGGCAATATGCGGCCACCGGCTGTGAGATGGAGCTGTGGTTGCAGCGGCAGTTTCTCCCCGCGTTCCCGTTGTGTCAAAGCGAAGCTTAGGTGGTAATGCTTTGGCACTGTGGTGGTGTTTTGCCCGCACCCAATTGTGAAATTTCGGCTCTAATAAGCCGGGCCACTAGGAATGGCCGCCCTAACAGTATTCCGGACTCTACCTTACACATGCATTTTCAAGCACGTCTTCTTCCTTGACCCTCGATACAGTAAAAATAATTGGATTGCTTCATTGCGTGAAATTGCTTCAATGCAGGCCAAATAAACTTCTCAAAAATAAACAAACTTGAAAAGACTGTCAAAAACGATAAGATCGTTGTTTTCCTCTCACACCAAACCCTTCGCCCGTCCACCTTGGCCTCGTTCCACCATGCCTTGCTGGCCGACCAAAACGCCTTCACAAATTCAAAGTCAACAAAGGAAATGCACGCGCTCAGCTCCCAGTTGTGTTAGAGAGTTTGCACCGCTGTCAGTAATGAATGAATGTACCATCGACCTTAAAATGGGTGTATTGATGACAGCAAAAAAGATAAAATAAGGAAAATCCAAAGGCTTGCCCATCGCGGGCCAAAAAAAAAGAATGAATGTTTTGTCGTTAAATCGTAGTAGCCCTCGTAGGTCTTGCTTGTTCGGTCGTCTTCACCATCAGTTGTCGCTTCATGCCGTCGTAGCCTTCTTGGCCTTCAGCTTCTGCTTTTCTGCCCACTCTCGGCTGAGCGCCCTAGACCTCTCAGATGCCTCCTGGCGGGCTTGCTTAGCGATCGCTTCGCGTTCGCGCTTCTCGCGATCCCGATCCGACGACAGGATGCTGTCTCGCTGGAGTATTTCTCTGCCCCGTAACTTCTGGTGCTGCACATCTTCCACCGATATTGTGCTCCGCTTTCCGCTGATGCTACCAGTGGATGTCGACGTAGCTCTGCTTATCTGCCCAGCTGCTGTGGGCGACGATCCAAGGGTAGGGCCGCGTCCACGAGACACTTGGCCCTGGCCGTTGGCACGGCCCGATGAATCGGACGATATAACTGACAGCCTTCTGTTCGTGGGGGGGACGGATCCGGGAACGCTCAGTCCACCACCTGTGATGGCGTTTTCGCCGATGATTGAAGCCCGGTTCGTTCGAGCGCGGCTAGAGATTGTCTCACGCGGGACCGTGCTTGGAGTGATGCTTAGTCGGATGGGTCTCGCCTTGAATTCGCGCCGCTTGCGCTCTTCGTCCTCTTGTCGCCTGAGCTTGGCCTCATGCTCTTCTCTCTTGCGTCGTGATATGGCTTCTCCAGGAAGCTCAAAGATTGGGATCGTGGGGGGCTTCACAGAGCGTGTCCTGCGAAGTTGCCCTGACTTCGTCGCTGCAGGCTTGGTGGCAGCTGCGGTAGCAGCTGCAGCTGCTGACATGCGAGCCTCGCGTTGTTCCTTGAGTCTGCGAGCAACGGCTTCACCTGGAAGCTCAAATGTCGACGTCGTAGGTGGCTTGCTCGACTTTGCTGGTGGTTTCGGCGGCAGCAAACTCATCGGACGAGCTACACTCAGCCTCTTCGTGGCAGATCCAGTCGTTGCAGATGCCCCCTCGGTGGGTTTCTTTGCTGGGTCAGCTGTCCCCGTCGATCTGCGGACTGATGAGGTCCGTGCTGGGTCGGAGAGTCTCGATTGAACGGTGCCTGTCTTGGTAGCAGGACTTCTCGCGGCACCTGTGTCGGCCTTCGTGGTGCGGTTGTCCCGAACTTCTTTGTCTGGCGACGCCACGCGATTGACACGGACCATGCGGTGTACCGCTTCAAACTGGTCCTCGAGTCTGTCCAGCTCTTCAAGAGTATCTTCGATGCGGGCAACAGAGCTTCCAGGCGAGCGAGGAACGGACTGCGCGCGGTCAAAGGAGGCCGGGTCAAGTGATATACCATTTGCCTTTGGCGAGATACCGCTCAAGTCGGTCGTCATCATGCCGGTAGCAAACGACGGCGCGGTGGCATCAGGCGGCAGGAGTGTATCAATCATGGCTTCTGCTGGGGCGTGAACGTCACCCACTTCTGTGTGGTTGCCCAAAGGGGTGGCAATGAGGGTGTATGTATTGACGGCCCGGTCTCTGCCTGTGACAGAGCTCCTTGACAACGATCTCTGGCGCAAGACGTTGCAGCCGAAATAGACTTTTCGGTTTTGACTGGCACTGTCTGTCAAGTCGGCAACTGAGCAAATCCGGCGCAAAAGCCTACCCTTGACACAATCGCCGGCGTCGCCAGGAAGAGAGAGAATCCAGTTAAAGTTCTTGGCGTCGTGCTGTTCAATGGTGGACTGTATATCGGACTCGGACAGAAGCTCAGAAAAAGACTCGTGCTTGACTGATCCTGGAGGCATCGCATGTCAATCCTCGAATCAAATTTGCGAATACAGAGTATTGGGCAGCCAGACATACCTGTCAGATTTGAATTGGACTCCTCAACGCTGTCGCAGAGCTGTTCCGGAAGGGCGAAGTGGGCGTGCTTTGCTTTGCGAGTCGATTTCTGTAGTCTAGGGGTTTGCGGAGAAACAAAGACGGCTTCTTGCGAATATCGTACAGTGGCTTTGCTGGACTCTACGGGGGCAACGTCCTTTTCGGGAGGGCTGTAAATATGAAAGTTGCTCAGATCTTCGGCCAGCGAGTCTGGTGTAGTGATATCTACTGGAAAGGTGACAGCGGTCTTGAGGTGCTTGTTGCGGGGAGTAGTGACTCGCGTCGTCAGGTTCTGAACATTCTGCAAAGCCCCAATATTCAGTTCTTCTAGATAGGATGAACGGCCGAGCGCAATGGGGTCCTTGTTGTCTGAGGTCGTGGGCGTGGAAGGTGTTTCGACAAGTCTGGAAGGACTGACGTTCTCAGAGCCCGTCACGAAACCAGCATGATTTCTGGGTTGTAGTTGGTGGGCCATGTGGTCGGGGGACGTCGACGGACGCAGCGACGTCGCCCTTTTCTGCAAGTCGATAAAAGGGGTCCGGATTATTCTTCAGAGGGGTCAGGCCAGCGAGGGGGGTGGAATCTTTGAAACACGGTGCATCAACCACCATCAACTGTGTGGAAAACACCTCCAAATTCCAATGAACCGAACACGCGTAGACTGGCCCTGGGATCTGGGTGGACCGCTCTCGGCGCTGAAGTGGCCAGGCCCTCCACAGAGCAAAAGAAATGACGGGTTGTCGGTAGCAGGGGTGTCGAAAAGGCACAGTGGGCAGCAATTTCGTGGGCGATGGAATTGGGAAAAGCGCCAATTCGGGGCCAGGGGTGATTGCGAGTCGTGAAACGGCTCGCCGCTGATTTTCGGCGCTCCTATGCTTTGGGGCTTGGTGTGGTTGATTGCCAGAACATGAGGCTAAAACGGGTTTGTGTCATGGCGAGGTGAGGGTGTGGAGGAACAAGTTGAGAAAAGGGAAAGGAAGAAGAGAAGGGAGAGTATTGAGATGGAGATGTTTATGCGTTTTGTGTTGCTCTTCCGGCCGTAGTTTTGTTTATTTGTGTGCGGCTGTGAGCTGTTCGCACCTTCCTTCTCTTACCCCTCTTGCGCTTTTTCGCGCACCTTCCGTGTTAACAGCGAGTTGTCGCGTCGCGGTGCGGGAAGGTGCAGGTGGGACGCCAAGTGCAGCGGATAAAGTGACGCTGCGAGTCCGTCGTGTTTCCTCCTTACTTGCAATGAAAGTACTCCAACACATGTACGACGTACCGACAAAGAAGGAGCGACCAAGTATCTCATTCGCCCTCAGGGCGCAGTCAACGCATGCAGTCTACACACGCAAATACGGCGGGAACCGGATTATTTTTAAACTCATCTATCATTTTGACCCCGTACTACATACTCACTCCGTACAGTTCTCGTAAACCTTCCCGTCCGCTCCTGTGCGCCTTTATATAAGAAACACCTAGCGAAAGGTGCGCTGTTGTTTGTGTGGGCAACCCGTAAACAATTCAGATGACTAATAAACGCGTTTTTAACGCGACTTGCCACTTTGGCGATGTGCGGTTGGTTTGAGCTGTTGAAGAAAGTGGGGCAGGTACCACCGACTGTCATAGGCTGCCAACGACAGCCGTTCTGACATTCTGACAACGGCGTGACAGACGGCGACCCGTGTCATTACGGGACGCTGCATCTGTACCCATCTGGTTTGCGACTTCCGTAGTCAACGCCGTGGAGCAGCACGCAGTTGGCGCAGCTTCTATGGGCTGGGTCGCCCCAGTCAAAGTAATGAAACAACAATGCTAGCCGGTTTGGCCCTCATGATGCTTCGCCCTCTTCTTCTAAAGCCGCGGCGGCGGCTGCGGCCTCATCTGCTTGTGCTTGAAGGGTTGGGGCATGTTCGGTGGGAATGCGCACGAGCATCTGTGGGAGGGCAACAGAGCTGTCCTCTGTTTCCGTCGGCGCCCGGGGCAGTTTTGCTTCTTTGTGTTAGAGAATAAGAAAAACCAAAATATGCATACAAAAAGCAGAAGGGAAACCTACTCGATGCCATGTTGATTGCCCGCAGCACATTATGCCAGTTGGCCATCACAGTCGCGATCGCTGCGATCTCAAAATTAGTCGGCGGTCTCGTCCTAGTAGGCAACACGTTTTCGCTGCTGCTGCTGCTGCCCAATTCTCGTACCTTCTGTCCCGTCAGACAGTGTCGACAGCTTCTCCTCGAGTGCCTCCATTTGTGAGGCGACTGCGGCGCTCAGGTCGCGCAACTGCTTCAGGTTCTCGAGCTCCTCTCGCTTCTCATTGACGCGCGTTTGTAGCGACATGCCCGCCGATGCGCCGGAGACAGATGTCTGTCGCAGATGCCCTGAAGGCATCGATCGTGAAGAAAACGCCATGGTCGTCGGGTTCGGGTCTGCTTTGGGCTCGCTGCAAGTTCTGGCGTGTTGGATGTTGTTAAATGCTGTCGAAAGTGACGAATACTATCGAGGCCTGGACTGAGACAGCGAGTTTGCGACTGTTGGAGACGCTTCCAGATGGCGGGGCATTGTTGATTGGCATGTGGCTTGTGCGTGGTGAGCCACATTATCAGCCCAACTATGTCAGGGCTGCCCGGCCAACCCCCCTGCCCAAATAAGATTGGCGTAAACAACACACCAAAATTAATCCAGCAGGTGCCAATGGCACCAAACACCATACACCCGGCGATAGACAAAGCGGCCCGGCACAGAAAAAAAAAGCCCGTTGTTTGCGTGCCTCTGGCAGTGCTAACAAAACAGCTTCCAATCACCAACTCTGTCGCGAGACCAGAACCAGACCTCGCCCTTTCCGACAACGACGACAGCCCTTTTTCTTCGCCCACTTTCTCTCCGGCATCGCTTCGCCTTTCCTCATCGCACTCCACGATACTGCTGTCTTCTTTTTCCCACGTCGGTCTCCTCACCGTTATGAGAGATGGCGCGACTGAACGAACCCCCGGCGCTGGTAGATAGCTTCGACAACTGTGCGTGCAGTCACTCTTTTACTATACCGGAGGCGTCTTTGCTCCCTTTGACTTGTCTCCCTTGCTAACGGTAAACAGTGCGGCGCAAGTTCTTGCGCCAGAACAGAGATATCGCCCGTGTCAACTCCAACCAGTCACTCCGCATCCGTGGCCTTGAAAACGAATGCGCCCGACTCCTATCCGAAAACCTCGAGCTCCGAGGTCAGGTCTTACGCCTTGAGAAGGAGCTTGACGACGACAAGTCGCAGCGCGTGGCCGACCATGCCCTGCAGATAAAGCAAAGGATGGAGGCCCAGCTCGTCGAACTGGGCTCTCTTCTTGCCAGCTTCGGACTCGAGCCACCGACCAAGAGACAGTCGCCCGTTGCTCCACGACGCGCCGATAAGCCGGCAAGACTGAGCCTCTCGAGTGAGACTATGTCGCCGCTGCAAAGAAAGCCACCTACTCTCTCACCAAGCGAGGCAGAGAACCTCGCGATCCAAGAAGGCCGGCTGCCACCGATTTACGAAACTAAAACTTTCCCACGCAAGACACTAAGGTACGTTGACGGGTATGCGGCTATGGTACCGTCCTTTATTTCTTGTAATACTAACCAATTTGTAGTCGGGATGAAATCCTTGCCCTACAATCCGACGACAGCGAAACAGCCGGCTCCCCTGTACTTGGCCCGCCGCCGGTCTCACGCCTCCTCAGCGACGACCCGCCAAAGACTATGGAACCCACGAAGAAGCCGACTGCCAACGCTTTGCAAAGAATCGAAACCGCGCCAAAGGCCAAGGCCACTGTTGCGCCGAGGGAACCGGCCAAGGACCGTAAGATGGAGGAGGCAGGTACTGCTCAGGTGTCACAGTCAGCGCCGCCTTCCAGCACCACGAAACCGATGCCCGAAACCTTGAAGAAAGCGGCTGTTGTTCGTAGCATTGGTACAAACGCGAAAACGGCGGCGCCATCATTGGCACCCGAGAGCTCCACTGCCCCAATCGTTGCCCCTGCGACCGTGCCTGCTTCCGTGGCTTCGACTCCGTCTTCAAAGCCCGTTGGAAAGAGAAAGTTCGCGGTCAACGATGAGAATGCTGTTATCCGTGGTATGAAGGCGGGTGATGGAAATGGCAAGGCCTCGGTACCGATCGACAACAGTGCCCCGACCCGCGAGCTGAAAAATCCGAGAAGCATAAGGAGCCTTGTCAACAGCCGCAAAGAGTCGAATGAGATTCACGGCGAGATCAAGACCGCGGCTGGAGGAAGAAAGCCCCTTGCTGCAAAGAGCACAAATGAAGATATCTCCTCGCCACGGAAACAGGTCCTGAGCGACGCATCAGGAAAGCCTAAGGGAGGTAACAACACGAACGGGAACGCCGAAAAAGCGGTACACTTGGGAGGTCGTGTGCGGAACCGCATGAAATCGCCTTTGACCGTGGAGATTCCGGACGCGCCACCGCCAGCAACTGTTGATATCAAGATCGATGACGACAAGAAGGGTGACGACACCAACATGCCGAACACGCCTTCGACTTTGAATGACCAAGCACCCTCACACTTCGATGTCGACAACGAACCGTTGCACGAGCCTGAAGTGGAAGCACCGTGTCCTTGCACACCGCTCCCGCTAGCAGCAGCGCTGCTGACCTCTCAGCGCCTCGTCCCTACTCACGCCGAAGGCCGCGATACACCTCCGCCGGCAGACATTTCCTCTCAGGGCGAAACGTCTCGTCCTAACAGACGGTCGCGCGCTTCTGTGAGCTATGCAGAGCCAAACCTACGAGACAAGATGCGCCGCCCGACAAAGGAACTTTTCGACGCTGTCGCAGGAGAAGGAAAATACGCTCAGCGGCAGAGTCAACAACCCCAGCAAGACGGCCAAGATCTAGCAGCGGTGCCTGTGGTCACTAAAGCTGACTTAGTGGGCCCTTCGGTCGAAGAGCAACAGCCAAAAGAGGAGAAGGTGGCACAGCTACAACATATGACAGACTCGGACAAACGCCAACCACGGGCGTCTTCAGCTGGCGAGCAAAAAACATCTAGCAAACCAGCATCGGGGACCGAGGATGCCAGCAGTTCGGCCGCTGATCAGGACCCGTACGAGTTCACAGTTTCATCATCACCATCCCAAGAGACGGAAGACGAGGAGTCTGAAGCTAGTATGGGAAAGGGGAGAGGTGTATCGAGAAAGTCGGCTTCTTCTAGGGCTTCCCTGAAGACCACTCGGCGGTCGTCGACGACAAATGCACGGGAAGATGGCACTTCAACGACGGATCGGCATACTCGGCCATCGGCAGCACGCAAACGCACCTCCATGGTTGCGCTGAAGAGAGGGTCCATGCTCGAGGATGACGAAGACGATGCCGCCGATTCCTCCTACGAACCCCCAGCCGAAAGAGACGACGGCCAGGCCATCGAGGGCCGGGCACTATCGACAAGGGACAGGATCTCACGGCGGCGGAGTATGATGCTATAATGATTAAGACGACGGAGTAAAACACCACATGACTGTGGTCCCACGCGAGCATGGTGTTTCGGCGTTGCCTTCTTTTTGTTTATATACAAGTCCTTTTCCTATTTTCTTTTCCTCTTTTCTTCTGCTTTTACGTTTCTTGCCTTTTTGGGTTTAATTGCGTTTCTCTCCTTCTTTTGTTTGGAAACTGCGACAGCGACCGGCCGTTATATTGTTTTAGGATATCCTATTTTTCGTCACTCATTCTCTGTCTCTTCAATGCAATGCCCTTCATATGGCAAGCTTCAAGCCTTTCTAATCACTTTTCATGGCGTAATCAAAGGCTTTCTCCGAACACGGCAACCCTGATCAATAATTTAAGCTGCCATTGATATAATAAAGGGTTGGTATATACAGATGTCGTCACCAGGAAAGGAAAGGCAAAAATAGCGAACTAGTCATGTCTGCTACAAAATAAAAAGCGAAAAGCAAACAACATACAAAAGGGAATTGGGAAGCACGGAAACACGGACGCCACGAGTTCTTTTTCGCCTCGCTGCACCTATGAGGCCGATCCTGTGGGCTCCACCGGCTTTGTGTATGTCACCTTCTCGACCGCCACGCTCTCCGTGCCGTTGGCATCTTTGCGCAGCTGGTAGACGTACAGCGTAAGCGAGATGCCCTGCACGTCCATGAGGCAGAAGCTCGGCACAACCTCGTCCTCGGGCTTGTCGCCGTCGCCGCCCCAGCCGGAGAAGTAGGCGCCCGTTGCGCTGCCCGGGTTGATAAAGAACTTGTCCATGTACTCGAAGCACTCGAACTTGTGCGTGCCGCCCCAGCAGAGCACGTCCACGTCCAGCCGGTTGGCCTCGGCCAGCAGCAGGTCGGGCTCGTTGCTCACGAGCGTGAAACCCTCGAGGAAGCCCACACGGACGGCGCCGTGGGTCACGACCTGGGTCAGCGGCAGGGCGGTGGCCTCGACATCGAAGCGGCCCTTGACGATCTTGAGATCGGGCGCCACGGACCGGAGGTACTCGTAGGTGTGCTTGTCGGTGAGGTTGCCGAGGCAGAGGGTCTGGCCAATCTTGCCGGGTGCGAGGAGCTTCTTGAACTAAAGGGAGAGGTGTGTTAGGGGAGAATGCTCAAGAGAGTAACGAGAACCAGCAGCACTACCAACAGCACTGGGAGCCAAGCCAAGCCTACCTTTGCTGGGATGTCCAGGGCCCGGTCTGGGATGTGCAGGTCGCCGATGACGAGGATGAGGAACGCCATAGTGATAGAGGGAGTCCGTTAGACGGGTGTGCAGCTGTTGTGGAGGGTCGTGCTTCGATTGATCACCGATCCGTTCTCGCTGGAGCGTCTGTCGGTTTGCTCCGAGTGCGCCGGCACGGGGTCGGATGAGCCGACCAATTCAGTGGCTCTGGGGATCACGTTCGCAGCCGATCGCGGTCGATGCTGACGTTCCGCAGCGGGTCCAGATGGAGAAAGGGGGGAAAGGGGGGTGCACGAGGTTGTTTTGTTGTCGTCAATTGTTCGTTTGCGGGAGAAGGCTATCAACTGTGGCGGTCGGAGGTGCATGAGAGAGAGGAATATCCCGTCGCATGCCGTGTCCCAATCGCTCCTGCCTGGCCTCGCGCTTGCTAGTGGGACGTAAGCGTCAGAGTGGCTGGGAATCTTTTGCTGCCTCTTCAGGAAAGCTTTCCCAAGACGGCAAGCTCCAGCGCTCCACTTTCCCTTTCCCCCCAAAATCCCATCAGCCACGAGGCCGCTGGAAACCAAGCCACAGGGCCTGTAAACCACCCCGAAAATCGGAACCAGGGCGACAAAAGGAAACCAAGCATCAGTGACGACCCCTCTCGGGCGGGGCTGTCGTCCTTTAAGCGCATAGAAGCGCAACTGCGTCCTTCTTTGACCGACCAGATCCAAGAGAGACCAGGTCGACCAGGTCGACCAGGTCCAAAGAGTGCCGGGCGGCACACGGCGTTCGTTCGGAGATTTAGGGCCAAAACTGTCGTGGAAGGAGAGTCACTAAACCGCTGAACCACAAAAAACTCAAACCCCTAAAGACAGGCGGGCAAGAACGACCCCCAGGACAAAAAGGAGAAGAAAAGAGCCATTCAGCGAGGAAAGGAACAACTGCACACTGCTCACCGCACCTATTTTTCCGGGAACAACAGCGCCGTGTGCCGCAAGAGCGCCGCCCAATTGAGGCAATTCACCGATTTTTGTCTCGTCTCCTCGTCGTCTCTCTCTTCTCCTTCTTCTCCTCTCTCTCTCCTTCACAATGCAGCCTCTCGCCGTCATCCGCCGTGCACGCTGGTCACGTCCCTTCCTGCCGAGTCGCCAACAGAGTGCTTTTCTTAGTGCGTGGTCGTCCTCAGCCAGTCGGCAGCCAGCATTACTAAGACAGGCAAGAGCAACAGGCACGCCAACCGCAGGCACAGTGACGGCAACCGCAAGCGAAGGCGGAACCCAGCGTGCCTTCCACAGCGGCGCTACTCCCAGAATTATGGCACCCCCTCATCGCCATATCACCGACGGCAGCCCCTCTGTGCATCGGTTAGCAGGGATTGCTGGGCACTTATCCGCCTCCTCGGCTTCTCTGCCTACTTCTATTACTTATTCCTCCTCCTCCACCACCCCATCAACATCAACATCCAGCCGCACTCTTCATACCACAACCGCATCTTCATCGCCCGCCATGTCGTCACAACCGGATCACCCCACGCTGCTCATCCCGGGCCCCATTGAGTTCGACGATGCCGTCCTCAACTCGATGAGCCACTACAGGTAAATGCTCGGCCCAAGAACGGTGTTGTTTTCGTGCCGCTTCGGCGGTTTCCGCATGTGATTTTTGGTCCCATATGTTGTCATTTTTTGCGATTGCTTT
Organism: Sporothrix inflata; assembly: GCA_021396225.1. Taxonomy (NCBI): domain Eukaryota; kingdom Fungi; phylum Ascomycota; class Sordariomycetes; order Ophiostomatales; family Ophiostomataceae; genus Sporothrix; species Sporothrix inflata. The sequence goes on along the minus strand of WNYF01000004.1, from coordinate 130,317 downwards.
GTCTTGTCTCGTCTTTCTTGTGTTTCTTGTGTCTCTTTATTTTGTTTAAACTTAATGGCAACCATTCTAACCCTCGCAGCGAGAGCCATGTCGGCCCCGCGTTTGTTTCCGTCTTCGGCGATGTCCTCTCGGGCCTGCGCAAGCTCTTCCAGTCCACCGACCCGGCCGCCCAGCCGTTCGTCATCTCCGGCTCCGGCACCCTGGGTTGGGACATTGTCGGTGCCAACCTGATCGAGAAGGGCGATGCCGCCCTCGTCCTCGGCACCGGCTACTTCAGCGACGGCTTCGCTGATGCCCTCCGCGTCTACGGCGCCGATGTCACCGAGCTCAAGGCCCCCGTCGGCAGCCGCCCCCAGCTACCCGAGATCGAGGCCGCCCTCAAAGCCAAGAACTACAAGCTACTCACCGTGACGCACGTCGACACCTCGACCGGCGTCCTCAGCGAGCTGCGCAACTTGTCGGAGCTTGTGCACCGCGTCTCGCCGGAGACCCTCGTCATTGTGGACGGCGTGTGCTCCGTCGCCTGCGAGGAGATTGCGTTTGACGACTGGAAGCTGGACGGTGTCGTCACCGCCAGCCAGAAGGCCATTGGCGTCCCCGCCGGCCTGTCCATCTCCTTCTTCAGCGGCCGCGCCATCAAGGCCGTCGAGAACCGCAAGACGCCGCCTGCCGCCTACTTTGCGTCCATCAAGAACTGGCTGCCGATCATGAGAAACTACGAGGCCAAGAAGCCGTCCTACTTCGCGACGCCGTCCCCCCAGCTCGTCCACGCCCTTCACACGGCCCTGGGCCAGATCCTCTCCGTGCCCCTAGCCGAGCGGTTCGCCAAGCACAAGGAGGCGTCCGACAAGATTAAGGCTGCCATCACCAACCTGGGCCTCAAGCAGGTCGCCTCGAACCCCGAGGACCAGGCGCACGGCATGACGGCCATCTACCTGCCCGAGTCGATCCAGATCGCGCAGATCCTGCCGAGCCTGGGTAAGAAGAACGTCATCTTTGCCGGCGGCATCCACAAGGAGATTGCCACCAAGTACATCCGATTCGGCCACATGGGTGTCAGCATTGTAAGTCCATCCGTGGAACCCATGTTCCATCCCAAGTTCCTTTTGACCACCGCGCAATGCTAACCATCCTGCCACCCCCCACAGCTGGAGCCCGAAAGAGGCCATATCGAGCGTGCCCTCAAGGCGCTCGAGGAGGGTCTGGCCGAGTTTGGTTACCAAAAAGCATAAAGGTGTCTCTATAGAAAGTAGATTATATCCTTCTAGAGTTTCCCGTCAATTAATTGTTTGATTGTTTGATTGCAAGAGGTCATGCTCCTGAATTCGTCTGATGTGTAACAGCGTGCGGCAGATTGCAAGGGTCGTCATTTTTGGGTAAAGCTGTGTGATAGACTGTTGGCGGTTACCAGCAGCCCAGCGCCAACCTACAATCCCAATCACAATCAAACTACGACGTATTCCGTACACAGAAACACATAGACACAGTATTGATCAAGGCGCGGGCGCATCCATTTCATAGCCCAAGGCTCCCTTGCCGTTTCGTGTGACAGGTCGCCGACCGCCAGCCATTCGCCGTAGCCAGACATGAGTAGCCGGATCGTTCAGCTTCGCCATACCAAATTACTAATAACGGGAAGGATTCGAAAGCGTAAAAGCGATGCGGAAGGGACGTGAAGGCGACGTGCCCGAAGCTGGACGCGAAGTCCGGAGTGCGAGGTACCTGTAGCAGTAAAGGTGCAGGGAAGGTACAGCAGTGTTCACGCTATTTCAGCCCGGCGTTGGGAGGCGAGCGGTCGAAACGGCCCAACGAAGTCCCGCGCGTTTTCCCCTCCTCCCAGCAAAAGACAGAGCCAGAGAGCTCACTCCATGGCAACCGCGCGCGCAGCAACCATCAACCTCCAAAAAGCAGCTCCAATAGCGCCTAGGTTGCTAATCAAATGTGAAAAATCGCGGGGCTGCCCAAAGCTGCCGGTTCTGCCTGGTTCACGGCCTGGCCTCTGCTCTGTCCTCCGTAGCCCTGCGTTGTCTCCATACCGGGCCTCCGCCCCTCTCGCCTTCCCTTTTCGCTGCCTTCTGCTGTTGTTGTGCTGTGTCTGTCCCGCAATAACCGATTCTCTGCTCTTGCCTTGCTGCTGTGGCTACCGCCTTCCCTCCTAGAGACCCCGCCACCTCACTTTTCCTACCCATTCTCTCGCCTACGCACGACGCTCGCACCTGCCCTCTTCTTCCCTCCATCTCGATCCTTCCCTTTTTCACCCTCTCCCTCTCCCTTGCGCACTCTTTTTGCCGACCCTGCACCTGCCGACGACATCATCACGAAGGCTCTCCTCTCCCCCGACCGCATTTCTCCCCTCTCCCACCCCACCGGAACACCCACAACACTCGATTTTGGATCCTCTACCGAACACCCTTCACTACACACGTTTAGCAGCCAAGGAAAACAAAACGCGAAAGACAGCGAGCGCGTTGCCTGTCTCACTGATTTTTCTGGTATCGCCTTTTACACACGACCTGCTGTGCCGACGTCTCCTCGATCTCCCCTTCGTTTCCGATCTCAGCTTCTGTTTTGACGAGCTTTCCGGCTTCAACACGTCCTCCATCCTCGAAACGTTTTTGGCCATCTGCTTGCTTCAAAGCTCCGCCCAACGCATCCACCCGGCAAATCCTGTCTCTCCCCACTCCGACTGCCTCCTTTGGACGACAAAATCTCCCCACCCTCGAGCTTGTCGGGCCTAGTTCTCTCCTCACCTCACGTTCACAGTCGTCTTTCCTCAGTTCGACCTGCATCGGCTCCCACAGCCTCGTCCACCCCCTTGCTGAACCAAGACCTCCAACTGCACCTCGTTTGCTGGGCCTTTCCTGGCAAACACCCGTGCCCGTCCCTGACGAGTTTCTTTCTTGTTTGATATAACCCCTCAGGGAACCTCTACCACGATGGCTCCCACCGTGGCAGAGCTCGATTCGGTCGTCCGCGCCTTCTACGAAGGCCGCGGCGAACAGGTTTGTCTTCGGCCTCGTGTTTTTGTCCCTTGCGCCGCTTGTCGTGCCTTGTCTGTAGCTAACGTATGCCTTGTCTTCCTCTGTTATAGCAAAAAGCTGCCGAGAGCGCCCTGAACCAGTTTAAAGAGGACCCCGATGCCTGGCTTATGGTTGACAAGATCCTCTCCGAGGCGACGTATCCCCAGACCAAGTTCCTGGCGCTGCAGGTTCTTGACCATGTTATCTTGACGAGATGGAAGGTCCTCCCGCGGGACCAGTGCCAGGGCATCCGCAACTTCGTCGTGCAGTTCATCATCCAATGTTCCAGCTCCGAAGAGGCCCTGCGCGAACACAAGACCCTGCTGAACAAGCTCAACCTCGTCCTCATCTCGATTCTGAAGCAGGAGTGGCCGCACAACTGGCCTACGTTCATCAACGAGATCATCACCGCGTGCCGCTCCAACCTGTCGATTTGCGAGAACAACATGATCATCCTGCGTCTCCTCTCCGAAGAGGTGTTCGACTACTCTGCCGACCAGATGACGTCCACAAAGACCCGCAACCTCAAGACCACCATGTGCGCCGAGTTCTCGCAGATCTTCCAGCTCTGCACGGAGATCCTCAACACGGCCACCCAGACCAGCCTGGTGAAGGCGACCCTCGAGACCCTGCTGCGCTTCTGCAACTGGATCCCTCTCGGCTACATCTTCGAGACCCCTCTTATCGACACCCTCCGTACACGCTTCCTCGAAGTCCCCGAGTTCCGCAACATCACCCTGCAGTGCTTGACCGAGATCGGCGGCCTGCAGACGTCAGGCCCTGGCCAGGTTGGCAACTACGACGAACAGCTCATCAAGATGTTCACCGAGGTCCTCACAACCATTGCCACCATTATTCCGTTGTCGATGGACCTCAAGACGACCTACCCCCAGAGCAATTCTCGGGATCAGGAATTCGTGCAGAACCTGGCACTTTTCCTGTGCAATTTCTTCACCATGCACTTGAATGTAAGTTTTCGCCTTTTACCACGTAGGGTAGCTGTATTCCATGCTTGTTAGGATTACTGACATACCTGCCCTTTTCCCTCACAGCTCATCGAGAACCTACCAAACCGCGACTTCCTCACCCACGCGCACTTCTACCTCATTCGCATTTCCCAGATCGACGACCGTGAGATCTTCAAGATCTGCCTCGACTACTGGCTGAAGCTGGTTCAGGAGCTGTACGAGGAGATGCAGTCTCTCCCCATGTCCGAGGCCAATCCCCTCCTCGCCATGGGCACCCTTACCTCGAACGGCGCGCCCAACCCGGCCCTCCTCAACAACTACCCTCTACGGAAGCACAAGTACAAGGAGATCCTGTCCAACCTCCGCATCGTTATGATCGAGAAGATGGTGCGCCCCGAGGAGGTGCTGATCGTCGAAAACGACGAGGGCGAGATTGTCCGCGAGTTCGTCAAGGAGAGCGACACCGTGCAGCTTTATAAGACCATTCGCGAGTGTCTCGTCTACCTTACACATCTCGACGTTGTCGACACCGAGCAAATCATGACGGAGAAGCTCGCCCGCCAGGTCGACGGTTCGGAGTGGTCATGGCACAACTGCAACGTGCTCTGCTGGGCCATTGGCTCGATTTCGCTGGCCATGAACGAAGAGACGGAGAAGCGGTTCTTGGTTACCGTCATCAAGGACCTGCTGGGCCTCACAGAGATGAAGCGCGGCAAGGACAACAAGGCCGTTGTCGCGAGTAACATCATGTACATTGTCGGCCAGTACCCTCGCTTCCTCAAGGCCCATTGGAAGTTCCTGAAGACGGTCGTCAATAAGTTGTTCGAGTTCATGCACGAATCACACGAGGGTGTGCAGGACATGGCCTGCGATACCTTCATCAAGATCGCCAAGCAGTGCCGACGCCACTTTGTCGCCCTCCAGCCCAGCGAGCAGGAGCCCTTCATTGATGAGATCGTGCGGAATCTGCAGAAGATCACCTGCGACCTCACGCCTCAGCAGGTGCACACATTCTACGAGGCCTGTGGCTATATGGTTTCTGCACAGGGCAACCGTAGCCAGCAAGAGCGCCTGCTGTCCGACTTGATGGCGCTACCCAACAGCGCATGGGACCAGATCATCAAGTCCGCCACGGCCGACCCGTCCATCCTCCAGGACTCCGACACCATCAAGATTATTGGCAACATCATGAAGACTAATGTTGCCGCATGCACATCGATCGGCCCTTACTTCTACCCCCAGATCGGCCGTATCTACCTTGACCTGCTGCAGATGTACCGCGCCACCAGCCAACTTATCTCGGAAGCTGTCGCCCGTGACGGTAAGTACTTGGTCCCCTGGAAAACAATAAATTTTCAAAGTCAATTATGCTAACTCTGGAATAGGAGAAATTGCGCCAAAGACACCCAAGGTCCGCGGGTTGCGGACGATCAAGAAGGAGATTTTGAAGCTCATCGAAGTGTTTGTCGATAAGGCCGAGGAACTCCAGGCCGTGCGCACGCAGATGGTCCCGCAGCTCCTCGACTCGGTTCTCGTCGACTACAACCGCAACGTCCCCAACGCCCGCGATGCTGAGGTGCTCAAGGCCATGGCCGCGATCATCTCCAAGCTGGGCAGCCTGATGGAGGACCAGGTACCGATCATCATGGAGAACGTGTTCGAGTGCACGCTGGAGATGATCAACAAGGACTTCTCCGAGTTCCCCGAGCACCGCGTCGAGTTTTTCAACCTGTTGCGGGCTATTAACCTGCACTGTTTCCCGGCGCTCCTGAAGCTCGACAACCGGCAGTTCAAGTTTGTCATTGATGCCTGCCTGTGGGCCAGTAAGCACGACAACCGCGACGTCGAGGCTGCCGGTCTGGGCATGTGCCTGGAGCTGATCAACAACGTCGCCGAGAAGACGGACACGTCGACCGCCAACGCGTTCTTCAACCAGTTCTTCATTCTCATCCTGCAGGACGTCTTCTACGTGCTCACCGACACGGACCACAAGGCGGGCTTTAAGACGCAGTCATCCCTGCTGGTGCGGATGTTCTACCTTGTCGACCCCGCCGATGGCCTGGCTCCCAAGATCCAGGGCCCCATCTACCAGCCGGACCAGGCGCAGGCCGGCACGCCAAACCGCGAGTTCCTGACAAACTACGTCAGCAACCTATTGCGCAACGCCTTCAGCAACCTCCAGCCGTACGTTGCCTCCTTTTTTTCTCCTTCTTTTATTGTTCAACTTTTTTTTATCTTTCGTACTAACACGATGCAGTGCGCAAATCCAAGCCTTTGTCGAGAGCCTCTTCACGCTGAACACGCAGTACGACAAGTTCCGGTTGAGCTTGCGTGACTTCCTCATCTCGCTGCGGGAGTTCTCGGGCGACAACGCCGAGCTGTACCTTGCTGAGAAGGAGCAGGCAGAAAGCGATGCTAAGCAGGCCGACATCGAGCGGCGGTCCAAGGTGTCGGGTCTGCTCAAGCCCTCTGAGCTGGAGCAGGACGACGAACTGTGACTGGGCGAAGAGCTCAGGACCGAGTTTGCACCTGTATATTATACGGACAAGGCTTCGACGACGACGACGACGACGACGACAGGCACGGAGACGCTCGAAAGACCCGGCAGCAGCAGCGCCCGTGCCAACGATAATAACGGCCAGGACGGCGACTTTGATGCTTGGGAGTTATACGGCGTCTAAGCTTCACGGCGGCACCCTTCCCCGGTTGCACTGCGGCATCCTCTCCGTGCCCGGGAACTGCCCCGGGCAAACATATCTTTTCCTTTGTCCAGTAGTTGCCATGCGTCTCATTTCTATTTTCTCTTATTGCCTTTTTGTTCGGTTCTCCTTCCTCTCTATCTCTTGTTACATTTGCTATCCCGTTTATTTTTGCTCGTTGTTATTGGTATTTTATTTTCGTTTTTTATGTGTCTTTGTTTTTTATCGACTTTGCGCCTGCACATCAAATTTCGAAAAACTGGAAGGAAAAAGGAAAGGGAAGGGCAAACAGGGGCGATACCATTTAGAGGTTGAAAAGGGGAGAATGATTTGAGAGAGAAAGACGAGAGTCTTTGAGTTAAAAACAGAGAGGATGTGAAAAGAACGAAAGAAACCTACGTCTAGAAAAACGACCAACTTTTCTCTCCCCCTTTTCGATCGATTTACACGTGAATACATAGAAGACAAACACATAAATATTAAAAATAAACCGAGCGGCCAAGTTTATTATGCTGTGAATTAAAAATTAAAATCCCAACCTCTCTCTCATCAACGTCAACGGACGCAATTCGGCAGCCTTTCAATTATACATGTACAGTCTCATGCCATAATATACGGAGAGAAAGCTTACAAGATGCGCTCGCCCGAGCTCCAACCGGGTTGTGAGAGGCCAGAAACTATACAGATTGATGCCGGAGAGCGTGGCGGTTCCAGGTAAAGTCTTCAGGCTCTAATCAACGGCATAGAAGGTTGTGTCGTGGCTGCCTTGTCTTCCAAGCATGGAGTCCCGGTTTTCTATTTTCTTTTCTTTCTCTACGAGCAGGAGGCCTCGAGAGGTGGTCTGTTGTTAGATGTCTTTTTTTTCGCGTTCATTGTTCCTCTGATCTTCTGTCGGTCGCAAACGGACATGGAGGGAGTTGGGGGCGATGCTCGTGGATGGATCTGGTTGGACGATGCCCATACGCGAGCAGTAAAATATGGAAGGAGCTCGCACTCTCTCGCATCCTTCCGTCTGATAGCCGCCGGGCCCTCAACGTGGGGCGCCTCTTTTGCTTTGCCAGCAATCCCTTGCCTGTCGTGGATGGCAGTGGGAGGGAAGAGAAAGAAAGAACGACAGAAAGAGCAGCTGCATCCGGCACCACATCCCTTCGTCGATGTGCTGGTTTTTGACACACTCGCACACAAGCGCACACAAAAGACGGGCCGCGCATGCAGGGGAACGGTATCGCAAAATGCAACCCCGAGCAGACATCCTCAGGCCGCGGTCGGCTCCGTTGGCAAACAAAGAGGCGGTAAGGAGTGTGTAGGCCCAACCCCAGCAGCCCAGAAACAGCTCGCCCTCTCCCAACAAACACCTTCGACGTGGCCGGGCATGTCGCCATATCCGACGTGACCCTTTTGGTTTCTCTGCCCCCTTTGTCATCGGAACAAGAGCAAACGAACAGGTACATAGGACAAGAGGCAAGAAAGCAAACATTGGCAGCGACCTACAAACGACAAAAACAGGATCACGAGGCCGCGATGCCAGGGAGGCACCGGGCGCAGAAAACGCCCTGCTCCTCCTCACGCGGCAAACAAAGAACGGAAATGCTGTGAAAGAGAAAGTAACCAACACAGAGACAAACAAAAGAGAACGGCCCTTCAAGAGCACTCTTTTTGGCTTGTCCATCCTCCTTTTCCTGCTGTCGAGTTCTGTGGCGAGAATTGTCCGCAACTCGGAGTTCGTCTAGGACAGGAGAAGAAAAAACGATCGTCGACACAGGTCCCAAGTTAATTGGAAGATCTGTTTGTATATGCGAGACCCATGTTTTGTCTTGAACAGTGACGTGCATTTTCGAACGCGTCGTCGACCGCGTTCGTGTCTCGCACGCTCGCGTTCAATTAAGCTCGTGTGAGAAAGAAGAAAGCGGCGGAGACGATGGCCGATATCGAGAGGGTCAACGATCGTCTTTCCCTTCGCTCCCCTTTACCTGACCCTTTTCTCTACAAGAAGATCACGGTCAGCTCGTCTATCTCTTGTTGTGTCGATGTCTTGCCGCTCCCCTTGCACCGGGCCGCCTCTTCTTGCTCTCTATTCGACATTCACCTTTCAAAAGAAATAACCACAACCAAAACTTTTCGGCATAAACATTGTGATTGCCCTCGTCCGGCCCCTCTTGGACGTATAAAACATGCATCGTAGGAGAAATTACCGATTTATATTATCGAGATTCCTCCCAGCACCAAAAGCTTGTTCAAAATCGAGACAAGTTGAATGAATAGAACAAAAAGAACCATGCATGGCAATTTACAATTTACTTTAACATCTTGGGGGGCCGTCTCGGGAATCTCTCTTGTCGCGCTTCGCGCGAGATGGACCGGCCCTGTTTGAACGGTTCAAAAAATACCTGGTCGAGCTGATTGTCCATCCCCCCCCTCCTCGTTTGATGTCTTACCTTGGAGAGAGACCGTTCGATGCATGTGCAAGGTGTCTCTTTCATTTCTCTTCTTCTGGCAGCTGTCTGCATGTCTCAGTATAGCCTGCCTTCGGGTTTTTTATCTCATTTTTCCGTTTTCTTTTTTCTCCTCCCCCTGTCTTGTGTCTTGTCTCTCGGCCAAGCTTCCCGCTCCCTCCCCTCCCACTCTCTTGTCACCCTTATTCTCCGTCTGGTTATTTTTTCTTCTTCTCCTTCGATGCGCAAGTATAATCGCAACCGTACACATACAACCGCTTGAAGTGTTACGGCTTACACCATGAGAGGCATTTTTTCTGTTCTTAACGCTCTTTCTTTTCGGCTAACCTGCTCAGGAACGGCCAGGGGTCTATTTTCTTTCTTTCTCTTCCCTTCCGTTTTTTCCACCTCCCTCCCGCCGCCTTCCATGCAGGGCAAGCCCTGTCAGGAACAAACGTCTGCATGGGCCCGTGGCCCATGGCCCATGGGTCCCAACCCGACGGCGGAAAACGGGATGTGCGGTGTGGCTGCATGTGTGTGTGTGTTTGCAAGCTTTTTTTGTGCGTGCAGATTGGGTATGATTTGGTGTGTTGTTCGTCGACGGGGGTGGTGCCGTGGCCACCCTCTGGTGGCCAGCAGGTGGCAGACTGTGGGTACAGTGGATACAGTGGGTGCAGGCTCTCTGGTTTTTTGCCTGTGTGGCAGCTCGGGAGACGGGAATGGGGTCGCATCGGCAGACGCTAGCAGGACAAACCAATGCATGGGACCTGGACTTGACTGGACTGGACTGGACTCGGGCTGCTGTGAGTGGCCCTGGCAGACTCTGAGTGGCCTGGACTCTTGGGCTAGGCCCCTGACTGCCCGGGGTCAGGGGGGGGGGGGGGGTAAAGTGCCTGACGGCCGCCATGGTCCAGGCACCAAGAAAGACAGCCCGAACGAACGGCCGCTCTTGAGTCAACGAAAAACAAGACAGAAGAAAGAATAAAAAAAGAGAACAAAAAGGGGGGGAAAGGAAAGAAAAAAAATCAGCCACTGAGAAAACGTCGAGGGACATGTGGTCGCCTGATTTTTCTCGTTTTTTCTATTCTTTTCTTTTCTTTATTCGTCTTCTTTTCCTCTCTTTTGTAATCATCCTGTCCCCCTTTCTGTTGAGTGCCTCGTTTCTTTATTTATGTGCATCTTTCTTCGTGCCCCGCGTTGGTTCCTATGCCCTTACATCTAACGCCTTCTTTGTCCCCTCTTGTGAGCTTTGGGCTTTGGGCTTTGAGCTTATGCAAAAACGACCTGCAAACGGTCAGGCCCAAACCAACGAACCGGACGTCGATCTCGTTTCCGTCGACTGGTTGGTTTCGGGGGCAAGATTCTGACAAAGGAGGGTAGAGAACAAAATAGAAAGGGGAAAAAAGGAACCAAAGAAAATACTTTAAAAGAAAAGAAGAAGAAAATCCCGCCCATCCGTTGGCAGAACCACACACCCCTGTCCTTGAGGTGGCAAGCTCTGACTGGCTGTGAAGGAAAGAAGAAGTGTACAGAAGAGGAAAAAGGCCAGGGACGTCGGAGAAAGAGTCAGTAAAAAGAGACGACAGTAAAAGAAAAGAAAAAAAGACTCGCGAACGAAGAGAGACATGGCCAACGGCTAGTTTCGTCCCATCTTTGCGTGTCTCTCCGACCTGTCCTCGCTGTCTCTCATCGGTGCCTCCCCTGCTCCCCTGCCCATCAACTGCCTCTCTTTTCCTCTTTTGTACCCCCCTTCACGGGATTTTTTTGTTTGGCCTCCCTCGTCTGTTCTTTTTTTGCTTCCTATCCTCTGCTGGGCTTCTTTTTTTCATCCCTTGGGGAGATCCCCCCTTTCTTTTAATTTGCCCATGGCGGATGGCGCAACGAGAGACACGCGAAGACGGCCTAGAAAGGAGGAAGAAGATAAACAGAGGTGAGAGGGAAAAGAAAAAAGAAAGAAAAAGAGGTAAAATACACATGGTGCAGAGGTACTTCCAGACCACACTGCTCACCGCACTTTCCTCAAGTCCCTCTCTATGCCCTCGTTCCCTCCTTCCCTCGCGGGCCAGGCCACTCTACGTCCGCCGTACCTTGCTTCCCGTCCGCTGTCGGGTCTCAGTCCAGTCCAGTCCCAGTCCAGCTCGAGTCGGCCACACCACCACCCACCGCCCACCACCCCCGGACCCCTGCTTGTGAGCGTGCTAGCGTGGTAGCGTGTTAGTTGTGTTAGTGCCCTTTTTGGTTGAACGCCACCGTGCCGTCCGGCTTCGACTGACCCCACGACGCTTTCGAGAGAGACGAGACGACAGTCTTTCTGTGTGCGTGTGTGTGTCGTGGTCGATCTGTATGCGTCCAGTCCCAAGCATGCAAAAGGGACGCATTTGTCAACGGCCGCGACCGTCTTGCCGCGGTGTTTTTGGGTGTGTGGTGTTTTGCTGTCTCGTCGTTTTGCGTTTTGCGGTGGATGCTGTCTGTTTGTCGTGGCCGTTTTCTTTTTTCTTTCTTTCTTATTTTCTGTTCTTTTCCTTCGCTTCCTATGCCGACCCCCACCGTCCCTTTTATCTCTCCCTTTTCTTCTTCACATCTTCTTCACCCCTTTTCTTTACTCCTTCACTCCTTCAATCCTCCCTCTACTTCTCGTTTTTATATTTTCTCTTCGTCCTTTCCTCATCTTCATCAGCTTATACCCCTTTGTTAATCCGTCCTTTATTTTTTAACTGTCAACAAGCTCAAACGACATTCTACGTCCTACCTTATACTCTACATCCTTGACTTACACCGTCACGAAAACAGAAGACGCAATTACACAATACACAGCAGCTTACACCACGAGAACACAAGCTACGAAAACACAACTGCACGAATACGAGAATACCACAACTCCACAGCACAACACCAAAACGAAGCAAACAACATACCTACGCTTCCACAGGACCCGTCACACAATGGCGCTGCAGCGGTTCAACAGCGTCGGCGGTGGCAGCACCAGCAACCACAGCTCGAAGCCCAGATTAACGCCCAGGATGTCGGCCTCCTCCTTGTCCTCCCCCTCCTCTACGTCGGTAACATTAGCGCCGCCGACCTCGCCCGCGTCGCCCTCGCGGTCCTCGCACCTCGTGGCCCTGCGGTACGAAGAGACCGTGCAGGCCAAGCCGCCCATCATGGTCACCAAGCGCAGCAGCAGTGTTACGAGTAGCTCGGCGTACCTGGCCCGCTCACGGTCTACGTTGTCTACGCGGTCCCTAGCCACCACGGCCTCGTCGCGCCTGTCGGCCGCGGCCGCCTCGTCTACATCAATGCCGCTCTTGTCGCCCTCCATCTCGCCATCCTCCGCCTCGACGCCGTCGCCGTCGCCCTCTCCGTCTACGTCGACTCCCACGTCGACACGGTACCCCCTCGTCATTCTGCGCCCGCCCGGCCTGGTCGTGCCGCCCACCGAGCAGCACCCGGCCCTGCGCACGCCGACGTTCCACCCCATTGTCGAGGAAGGCGGCGAGGCGAGTGAAGAGGCCACTGAAATCACGGCCGCCGCTATGCCTAGACTACGGGCAACCGTCCCCGACAAGGGCTCGGACCCGTGCAAGCGCGACTCCATTTTGGCCTCGTCGGCCGCCTCGACCGTCTCGCTCTGGCCCGAAGATGTCCAGGAGGCTAAGGAAGAGGAAGAGGACGTGAATGACGACAGCGTCGCCAATGCCACAAAGGACGCCAACGTCAAAGACGTCAAAGACGTCAAAGAGGAGGCCCACGAGGCACAGGTCCAGCACGCTGAGGATGAGGACGACGAGGACGACGGCTACGCGAGCTGCATGTGCCGCAGCGCCAGCCGACGCAGCAAGGTCGTGTCCGTCGTGTCCGTCGTGTCCGTCGTGTGTCCTGCGCCCGTCCGGGAGGCGCCCCTGCCGCCGGTCGAGAAGGTAAACGCGGCAGCCGTTGCAAACGAGGAGGGCGGCGCCATCCCCACCACGGCTGCTGCCGCCGCCTCCCGTGTGGCACCCGTCGAGCCAGCCACAACGATGTCGGCCAGGCCGTCTCTGGAGGCTAGCCCAGCTGGCCTAGCTGTAGCTGACCCCTTGTCGACGTCGACGTCTGTCACCCGCGAAAAGAGCTGGCGTTTGCCGAGGACCTCGTTCAGCTTCCGCGCCAGCACGTTTCAGCGCAACAGCAAGAAGAAGAAGAGGAGTGCGAGCTTGGACCTGGATTCCACGTCCACGCCTGTCCCACCTCCATCTACCCCCGTCCAGTACGAGGATGGCCTCATTCCCGTCGTGGTGCCGGACACAACAGCCCACGAGAACGAGCACGAGAATCGCAGAATGGGTGAGGGTCGCACGACAGGTACCACAGGCACCACAACGACAAACCATATTCTGCCCGCCTTCACCGCCCAGTCTCCCTTGCTTCCTGCGGGGCCTTTCCAATTTTCAGCTGCACCGACTGCACCTTCTGCCCCTACCGATACAGCGCACCCCCATCAGCGCCAACATCAGCATGCCAGGCTGTCTAAGCCCAATCCGTCCTGGCCGCCGATGCTAGCGTCGCAGCCGCCGTCCCAGCAGTCCCAGCAGGCCCAGGAGCACGCGCTCCCCTCTGCCTGGTCTGCCTCCATCGCGCCTTCCTGTCTTCCCCTTGGGACGAACACCCACCTCCCTCCACCGTCCATGCCGCTTCCGTCCATTTCGTCGTTTGCCTCGTTTCCCACGCCGTCTCTCCCGAATATACCGGCCATTGTCTCGTCGTCATTGTCACCTGCATCACCACCTCCCCCTTCGCCTCCTACGCCTCCCGCGCAACCGCATTTCTTCCTTCGCGTCTTGTCCATGTCGGATTCGCGCCAAAAGCGCCAGCAGCAACAGCAGCAGCAACACCAGGACCGCGACGCCGACGCCAGTCCCAAAAGAGAAAAGGACACCAAAAAAGTCACAAAACGGGAACGGGAGAAAAGCATTGACGTCGACCACCTCCCCTCAACGACGCCCCTCATCAACACCGCCATTCCCACCGAGCGCCTGCTGGAGGATGACTTTTTGCAGTCGCTGACCTTTTCGAAACGCGGAAGCCTCATGTTTGGCGGCAAGCGCGCTGTTGTCGCATCGTCGTCTGCCGCCTCGTTTGCTCCTCTGTCGTCTCCCCTCGCTCTTCCTCCCATGGACCTCCCGCCGCTGGCCCCCGCCGTCGAGCGCGAGTCGCTGCAGGTGCGCTCGCTCTACGCGTCGGGTCCGGCCTGGGACGCCGGCCGACCACCGTCCATTGCCGTGTCGGGCGTCATTGCCGAGGAGGCGGAGCCGGAGGAGGGCGGTCGTCGCGGGGAGACTACTGCTGCTGTGTATGGACCTACCACTCCCTTGTCGTTGATGCCGACCACCCTGCCACTCGTCGAGACGGGCGTCTGCTGACTGCCGTGTTCCACCGCTGGTGCTCCCACCGGACATGCCGTGAGAGATTCAAAATGCAGTTCCAATTCACTACAAAACGAGGGCACACCTTTACCCGAACCACAAGAACCACAAGAACCACAAGAACAACCAACCGAACAACCTCAAGAACCACAAGAACCCCAAGAAACGTCACAACCCCCACAACAACAAACGACACCCCCCGACGTGTCGTCCCTGTCCATTGCGCCTGCGCCCACCGACCTCCTGCGCCCCGATGCGGCCGCACGCGCATCCGCATCCAACAACGACGCTAGGACGTCCATCATCTCAGCCACCTCGGCCACCACCGCCTCGACAGGCATCGCATTGACAGAAGGAACAGAATCGTCGCTTTCGCTGGTGCCCACTACAACACCCCAGGCGTCCGAGCCCCCGTCGCCCTTTGACGCGGGTGCGTCCACCAACAGCAATACCAACTCCACCACCTCTCCCATCTCTCCCATCCGGAATGCGTACGAGCTGGCCGGCGGGCTTGAGGACTGGGAGGACGTCGACGTGGACGACGTTGACCGCTTTGGTTTTATCCACGTGCGCCGACCGCGACCGGGCACCGCGGTCACTACCGGCGGCGGTGGCGGCGACGGCGATGCCGATACCGCTGCCGATGCCGACGAACAGACCGTTAATGGAAACAACAGCAACGGCAACAGCAGTAGCGGCGGCGGCCTCGCCAGCGGCATTGGCCGCCACTTCAGTCGCCGACACCGCTCGCCCTCGGCGCGTCGCCGCAACAACCGCACGCTGACGTCCAACACCGGCAACGGCTTTGGCGCCCGCTCCGTCCATACCAGTCGTTCAACTTCTACGACGGCCACTGCGGCGGCCGCCGCCCGCTCGTCCATCCGCGCCGCCGCCAACCAGCTGCCCCACAACAAGGACCGCCGCTGGATCGACGAGGCCGGCGAGATGCTCACGCTCGAGCCAGGCCTCGCCGATATCGCCGAAGACGAGGACGCCGAGCACCTGGCCGACGTGCTCAAGCGCAAAGAATGGGAGCGCGCCGAGAAATGGCGCCGCATGGCCAAGACCGTCCAACGCAATGAAGATGGCGCGGCGACAGGCGCAGGCATGGACTTTGAGTTTGACCTGCAGCACCCCAAATTGGTCGAGCGGACCTGGAAAGGCATCCCCGACCGGTGGCGGGCGCCAGCCTGGTACTCATTTCTGGCGTCGAGCGCGCAACGGCGGCGCGCGCAGCGGGTGCCACCACTTCCGGCTGCAGTACCTACGGGAGAAGCAGCAGCAGCAGCTCCTCCCATTGTTGCTGCACCCGCCACCCCCGACGGCGGCGAGACAGACACCCAGATTATCGCCGCCTTCCACCGCCTGCAGGACACCGCCTCGCCCGACGACGTCCAGATCGACCTCGACGTGCCCCGCACCGTCAACGGCCACGTCATGTTCCGCAAGCGCTACCGCGGCGGCCAGCGCCTGCTGTTCCGCGTCCTGCACGCTCTGTCGCTCTACTTCCATGCCACAGGCTACGTCCAGGGCATGGCCTCGCTCGCCGCCACCCTGCTGTGCTACTACGACGAGGAGCGCTGCTTTGTCATGCTCGTGCGCCTCTTCCACCTGCGCGGGCTCGAGCGCCTGTACGAACCCGGGTTCGGCGGGCTCATGGAGGCCCTGGGCGAGTTTGAGCAGCAGTGGCTCGCCCGCAGCAACCGCCGCGTCGCCCAGAAGCTGACCGCCCTCAACGTTGACGCCACCACCTACGCCACGCGCTGGTACCTGACGCTCTTCAACCTGTCGGTGCCGTTCCCCGCGCAGCTGCGCATCTGGGACGTCTTTATGCTGCTCGGCGATGCCGATGATTTGTTGGGGAGCAGCGCTAGCTCCCGTCCCGGCACGCGCTCTGGCACGCGACCGGGCACGGCCGCCACCACACGGCCGTCGACGGCCGTCAGCGACGCTGGGGTCCCTCCTGCCGAAATGACGGCCACGGCTATGATCACGGCCAGCGCGCCCGCCCCCACCGCGAGCAAGGCCAACCTGGCCATCCTGCACGCGACCAGCACGGCGCTCATTGATGGCCTCCAGGAGGTCCTGTTGGACGCCGACTTTGAAAACGCCATGAAGGCGGTGACCTCGTGGGTGCCGATCAAGGACGTGGACCTGCTGATGAAGGTGGTGCACGCCGAGTGGAAGCGCTATCAGAAGAGGAAGGCGAGGAGATGAAGTGTGCGCGCGCGCACGTCAGAGATGGAGAGAGAGGAGAGCGGACCAACACTTGATGGGACCAACGATCATTTGATTTTCATTTGTTTTCTTTTCTTCTGTTGTTTTCTTTTTCTCCTGTTGTTTTCTTTTTCTCCTTCATTTCAAGCGTTCTGGCACGACGAAAAGAAGTGTTCAGGGAACGTTTTCCACGACTTTGACGTCATTTCATTTGTCATATTCCCTTCTGTCATTTCTCTTTCGTTTGTTTACTTCTCCATTTTCTTATATTTTACCTTTCTATTCCCCCTTTTCCGTAGCATTTCGAAATATCCCCAACAAGATACCCCCCGGATTACTTTTTTCATATCTATATATACCTTCACAGCACACCTTTTAATTTTAGTCTTATTCTTCTCGAATACCTTCTTTTTCATTTGTCTTGCCTTGCCTATCTTTCCACGCTTGACCTTAATAGCACAAATAGTAGCAAAACATATCCATAGAGAGACCAGGATAACATAGATGCTGCCTTCATTATACGGAGTGTAAGCTCATCTGTAAGCTCATCAATATCGCAGAATGAATCCACAAAACTCATGCTTGATATTATTGCTCTCGTAATTATCACTACCTAAACCGCCACCCCGTTTTCTTTCAATATGCGAAAGAGCCTATATGTAAGGTGTAAACGTCGGCGCCGTTTTTTATGTTTTGATGAGCGAGGAAAAAGAAGATGGAAGCCAGACTGAAGCCCATGTTCCAAAAAGAATATGACATGCCGGAACAAGAACCAAAGTATGGCAAGACAGTAATAGAAACGAACCCCTCAAATGGCAAGAAGATAGTAAAAGTGAAAGGTTAAAAAAAAATTAATAGTCCCGTATGGTTTCAGTAATTCCCTAGTCCGAGCCTGTTTGTTTGTTTTTAGTGAACCCCAGTTATCCTCCTCCCAATGCGTGAGACCGCCGATGTGATTGCCCGAGATATAGAAATGAAAAAAGAAAAAAGAAAGAAAAAGAAAATGCAGACGAAATAAAACTGGCATCGCTGTAGACAAGATGCATCAACAAGCAGGATCGCCACCAGCTCGCACAGAAAATTAAACTGCTCTCAAATACTTGCAAGAAATGCAGTAATGAGAAGAGAAAGGAAAGAAAATAAGAAAATAATGTGAGAAACCCCGACAAGAAAAAAACCATTAATAGATATACAAATACATATACAGGACAAAAATCCGGTCGTCAAAATAGTACAGAAAATACAATAAAAAAGGGGGAAGAAAATAAACACTGTCGCGGGTGTCGCAGCGGCACAAAACAGCCAAACGAAAGCAGTCGCCAATACTCCCGATTCGAGTGCGAAATTGGATGTTGGTTTTGGGCGAGGCTGTAAGATTGATTTTGAGTGAAAGCGGCATAGCGACCTGGGGCAATCCTACGCCGTGGTTCGTCGGTGGCGGGCCCCCCCTTTTTTTGTCGATCGCGATATAGGTCAACCGCCGGTTGCGCGTATGGCGATTGAAGCGTACCAGAGGGAGGGAGGACGGAAAGGAATTAAATTGGCGTGGTGTCCCGTGGGTGCCAAAAAAAAAGAAGCCAAAAAAGCGGTTCGCTAGAACAATTGAGAGACAAAAGTTCAGTTTCAGAAGCCATCGTTTATTTCTCACTCACGTCGCATCGAACCCGATATTGTCGAAAGCGTGGTGCTACCAAGCGGCTCTTGAGGGCTCCGTCGCCCCATCGTGTCAGTATGTCGTCCGTTTGGTGTGGCGCATCGCCCTTAAAAGTTGATAAGAGAGCGCTCCTGGCTTCCAAGAGCATCGCGCCCTGGGTGAACATCGCCTTCTCTTTCCCGTCTAATCACCGCCTTCGCCGAGACCGCCAGTCGCGCTACCTCTCCTCTTCTCATCGCCTTGTCGGTGGGGTGAACGGCGGCGCTCGCTGCCGCCGCGCGAGCTTCGATCCGGCGCATCTCGGTGTCCTTGGCTATACGGTCCGCCAGACGACGGCACGTCCTCTGACAGCAGGGATGACACGGTATGTCCTCCTCCGCTTCGGGGTTGCGGTGGCTGTTGCTGCTGTTGCGATCGATTCGGTCCGCCTCCCTCCTCTCCCTCTCGCAAAGAACCGGTAGCAGATGGCGGTGCTGAAGAATATGGCGATGGTGACATGCCTCGGGAGTGGCTTCCGCTCCCACTACCTCCTCCGCCGCCGCCTCCGCTGCTTCCATATCCGCCTCGGCCTGCCCCCCTATATGACGATAAATCGCTTCGCTGGCGGGCGTGTCCTCGGCGTCGACCGGCTGGCGGATTAGCTAACGAGCCTGAGCTTTGTGAGAATGGTGGTGATCGAAATCGCTGGTGTGAGCTGGGCGGTGGCGGGGCTGGCTGTGGTCCGGTGGCCTTGCGCTTCTTAGGCGACTCGCTGACTTAAAAACAGTTAATACGAAATGACACCTTTTTTCGTCAAAAGACCACGGGAAACTTCTATTCGGGGGAACAAACCTGGTACCGTGGCCTGGCTTGAGCCGCCTCCGCTTCCACCTCCTCCGCCTCCAGAGCCTCCGCCGCTTCCTCCGCCGCCACCACCACCACCTCCTCCAACACCTGGCGGCTGCCAGTGATGAAAGAGAATGGGCGGCGAGGCTTGCAAGTCAAGCTGTTGTTGCCCAAAGGTCCCGTGAGCAACGTTAGTGTTCAACGTGGGCAAGTTTGAAGGGCCGCCGCTGGCTTCGGCTGGCGGTGGTGCTCCTCTCTCGGGTCGTCCGCCGGACGTAGGCAAGGTATATCCGCGTTGGCGAGATGGCGATGGCGGATTTGGCGCCATGAACGCTCCTCCTTGAGACGGGCCAGGGCCCGGACCCCCTCCGCTGCTTCCAGGCCCGCCTCCTTCCCGGCCTCCAGGCCCATACGGTCCCTGTCCGTACGATGGTGGATGTTGGTGTTGCTGCTGCTGTTGTGGTGGCGGAGGGGGCGGCGGTGGCGGCTGTTGCGATGGCGGCTGCTGTTGTTGAGACTGAGGATCTGGTCGTGGGGGTTCTAGCGGATGGTGTCCTCCTCCTCCAGGACCTGTCAGAAGAAGTTGTGGGTGCGGCGGCTGCTGCTGCTGTGGCTGGTGGTGCGATTGCTGCTGTTGTTGCTGCTGCTGCTGATGTTGCTGTTGTTGCATATGATGCGGTGGTGGCGGCGGAGGTGGTGGTGGTAGTGGTGGCGGACCATGCGGAAACATGATTTGGTGGGCCCATTCGAGAGCGGCTTGCGGCAAGTTGCCTCCAGCCATGCCGGCAAATACGACCGGCACCATCGGTGGTGGGATGCCGCCGGCGAGCGATGTCCGGAGAATCTCATGTTCGGTCCGTCGTTGTTCGAGGCGGAGTGTTTCCTGATGGGTTCGTTCTTCTTCGGCACGTCGTTTTTCTACCTCTGCCTTGGCCAGTAGCCATGCACGCATTGTGTCGTCCCCGCCATGTTGCTGCCATGGCGGTGGTGGCGGAAGCTGCGGAGTGCCGAGTGATTGGGGATGTGGTTGTTGTTGTTGTTGTTGTTGCGGAGATGCTTGTGGCGGGCCCGGCGATGGTGCTTGTTGAGCCAGCGTCATGGCCGCCGGTGGAGGCAAGCCACGCTGAGGCGCTGACATTGGCTGTTTGGATGTCGTCGGGCTTCGATGATGGGATACGACGAGAATGGTGTTTTGGTGAATGTCCCGGTCCCAGGAGAGTAGGGGCGGTGAGGGCTGAGAGGCGTTTGGCGGAGTTGGAAGATCATTGACAGGCCGGTAGCCGTTGTGCGAGGGCTGTTTTATGGTAAGCATCCCTGTGTGTGGGAGGGGAGAAGAAAGAGGATACGATGAGAAATTATGAAAGAAAAAAGGTGTGGGAAGGGGTGTTTGACGCCGGCAGGGTTGCGAAGAGAACACCTGAGTGGGTGAATGCCAGGTGAGAGGAGGGGAATAAGAATGATAAACAGAAGCTGCTGTGGTGGCAGGCGAAGAAGGCAGGAGGAGGGGAGGCAGGGGAAGACAAGACGACAGGAAACTGGAGCTAAGGGCGTGGTGGAGGCGGTCTGGATAGAGGGCAGATGCGATCGACGAATCAAGACGACAAGAAGCTGGAATAAGTACTCTAAGCGCAAAATGGTTGGCTTAAAGGTGATGAAGGGTCGTTTGGAAAAAGAAAGGCGAGTGCAAGGGGCCGCAAAACAACCAGTGGCAGGTACAGGAGACGACAAAAAGATGTAAGAGTGCGTGGTAGCCCAAGTGGGCAAGAGAAGGATCAGGAAAAATAAATCACACAAGACAAGGTAGGCGTGCAGCGAAAGAAAAGGAGACGGGGGAACTGAAGAGGCAAAGATATGGGACGGTCTCCAGAAGGAAAACGAGGAGGGAAGAGTCAAAGGGGAACGGCAAGAGAGAGAGAAAATAGAGGGCAAGTGCTCGAGCGGGAAGAGGATCTTATTACCTTGAAATAAACAAGCTCGAGGTGGAGGTGGAGGTGGCGGCCAGCTCAGGACGGAACGAGTCGAAGCGGTCGGGTGGATGATGGATGGAGTAGGAAAGACGCCGTTCCCAGGCCGAAGCTCATGCGGGCATCGAGAGAGACAGCATAAAGGAAACCGAGAGAAGACGCAGGCAGTAGCTAAGCTACCCAGTACGGGATACAAGGCGATAGTTCGTTCTGTTGAGTCGTCAGGGATTGTTTCTCGGTATCGACTCGATTTCCTTTTTGTTTGTTTTTCCTCTCAGCGGGCCGCTTCAGGAAAAGTAAAAAGAGAATCCACAGATGACACGGAATGGGCCGTTGAAAAAGAAGAGACAGGAAGCGAGCGCGGCCGGTGTGGGAAAGCGAAGAACGATGCTGCAAGAGGCGTGGAGCAATCGAACGTTTAGTCGAACTTTTGATCTGCGCTTGACTCGAGGTTTTTTTTTGCTGTTGTCGTCACCTGGCTGTTAGGCCCGGAAGCGGGTACAAACGGGGAGGGGCCAACGGCGGCGGCGACTAACAAGGCCAAAAATGGACGGAAATGTTGAGACAAAAAAGGGTGAACGAGAGTCGAGAAGAGACGCGAAAAAAAAGAAAGGACGAAGAGAGAGATCGAGCGTTGGTGAGAGAGAACGGCAAGGCGTCGCTGGCGAAGGTGAAACGATTGAAAGTGTCGGGCTGGCGGGAGCTGAAGTTGGCCGTCAGACAAGTGAGCGAGCGGAAGGAGGCAAACGAGAGAGGCGAGAAAGGGAAAAAGAAAGTGTGGAGAGGAAAAGGAAAAGTGGGTTGGGAGAGGAAGGGGAAACGAAGGCGCAGAAGGTGAAGAAAGTAAAGAAACGGGAGAAAAGAAAGCAAGAAGAAGAGGTCGTGTTTTTTTCGGCCTCGTCCCCCTTTTTGCAAGGTTTCCAGGTTTATGCCTCTTCTTGGTCACTCTTTCCTTTTCTTCTTTTTCTTTGCTTTTCTCTTATGCAGCTTCTTTCCTCTTCGGTCTTGGTGTGTCAACTTATTTTTTTACCCTCCTTCGTTTGGCCTGTCCTGCTACTACCCTGGCCTGGTGGCCCTGTGGCCAAAAGTCAAAGGGAGGAGCGATGGAGTGGTGGTGTAGGGGAGGGGGAAGGAGTGAGTGTGTGTGTGTGCAAGTGAGGAAAGAGCCAGGTTCGCTTTTACCTTTCCTGCCTAGTTGGGCGTATGTGCGTCGAGAAACGTAGGAGTGGCGGCTACTCCTTCCTATCTGAAAGTCGTAGCAACTCGTTACGGAAAAGTATTCGTATGTCGAAAGCACAACGCGTGCCAGTGCACCACAACAAAGAAAAACAATGTCTGTCGAGGCGAAAAAGAAAGCCCGGCGGAGACAGAGCAAGAAAAGAAGAAAGGGCCACCAGAAGGATACTGTCAAAAAGAAAGCGAGGGCTTTACGGAACGAGAACTGAAGAGAACTGAAGAGCTGGCCGGGAGGGGAAGAGCGAATGAGAAGTTCTCGTGGTAGGAGGAAGGAGCAGAGACTGAGAGGAAAGAAAAAGGGAAAGAGAAGAGAGGTCAATGAAGGCAAAGCTGGAAAGTACCACCAGTGATGTCGCGAGTGCCGTGGCTCGTTGGTGCTGTGTGTCCTCCGTGCAGACAACTAGTGTTGACGAGGATCTAGCATATGAACGACAAGACTGCGAGGGTTGTTTGTTGCGTGAGCTTTCGGTCCAGCTGGGTTGACTTAATCGGCTCGGCCGAGGTTTGCCTTTTGACCTGGTCCATGCACCGGCTGCAGGGACAAAAGAGGACAGGTCGACAACCGATGCGAGAAAGGTAGAGTTGACGATCTACTGCTGGCCTGTCGTTTGGCAGGGCTTTGACGGGGTATCAGGAGGGGCGTGTGAATCAGGGAGGAAAGAGAAGGAGAGATGAGGGGAAAAAATTAAAAGAGGAAAGAAAATAATAATAACAGAAACGAGCGAACGAGAACGAAAGAGAGGGCACGGAGAAAAGACGCCAGAAACCCGACCGAGAATGGACAAGGACTGCGAGGCAGCACGGACTGCCGCCGGTAGGTCGGGTTGTGTTGATTTTTTATGGACTGGACTAAGATACAAGAGTGTGATACAGGATACCCAAGAGCAGGGGTAGAGGGAGGCAAAAAGACACGGACGGCGAGGCAGAACGAGAGAGGACGGCGGCGGTGGAATACTTGCCAGGGTGAAGCATGGCAAGGGGGTAGAGAACGGGGGAGGGGGTGCGGTGAGAACAGAGGAGAGAGAGCGCAAGATGCACGCAAGGAAAGAGAAAAGAGTGAGAGATGGATGAGAGAAACGCGAGTTGACGACAGGCGCGGTGAGGGTTATGCAAGTTGCATGGAAGACTGCGGACCAGGGATGGAGAATGGAGAATGGAGAAGGGCTCTCGTGTTGGCTACTACCTCTTTCGGCCTCTTCGTAAAGAGTCTTCCTCGTTTCTGTCTTCGGCCTTGTGTCTAGTTCTGTTCTTTTATTATTTTTCTCTTGTTTTTCCTCTTGTCTTTCGTTAAAAACCTTGTCCTGTCACTTGCCCCTCTTATTTTCCTTTTATTCCCTTTTGGGCTTCTTTGCGTGGTCCTTTTATCTATTTTCTTTTCTAACTGCCTCCCCCCTTCTCTCATTTTTGTCTTTTTTTCCTTTTTAAACGACCGCCGCTGTTGGCGGCCACTCCAAAGTTTCCCACGCGACCGGGAGAGGGAGAGACAAGGCTGGTTTCGAGCTGTCGTTGTGGGGAGGAGGAGGGACAAGGGGAGAGAAAGAAGGGGGGTAGGGGGTGTGGGTGAGAGTAGTGTGGCCAGGCCTGGCCACTTTATTATCTGTTTTATGTTTTTGGGTCCATGAGAGAAAAAGAGGTGCGTTCGGCAGCCCTAGTTCCAAGTCGGCTTAGTCGTTGCACCTGAGCTGGATGTG
Organism: Sporothrix inflata; assembly: GCA_021396225.1. Classification (NCBI taxonomy): domain Eukaryota; kingdom Fungi; phylum Ascomycota; class Sordariomycetes; order Ophiostomatales; family Ophiostomataceae; genus Sporothrix; species Sporothrix inflata. The sequence continues at coordinate 106,215 of WNYF01000004.1, read as the reverse complement.
CGGTTTGTGTCGTGCTGGGGGACGGAGGGTAGACGGACGGTTGACAAGGATGCTGGAGCAGATCCCTCCAGCGTAAACGACGTACCCGGCAGGGGGCGAGATGGAAGGGGATGGGGGGAGGGGGTGGGCAAGAGAGGAGGACTTTGGAGAAGGGAGGGGCGTGTAAGTACACGGATGGGGAAAGGGAAGCATAAACAACAGGACAAGAGAGAAAGAGAGGGAAAGAATAGAAACAGAGTGCGGGCCGCTGTTGAAAGCTGAGCCACGACCTGTTCGCCGTGCCGTAGACGTGCACAACATCAAAGGGCGGGTGCAATGCGGCTGTTAGACGCGGCCAGCACCTGAGAAGAGTGCAAGTAAAAACACAATAAAAGGGAGTCTAAAAGATACACTGTGCCCGTGGTATGGACGAGCACCGCAGCAAGACTGGGCCGCCGGTGTCAGTTGGCGCCATCCTGCCGGCCTGAACAGGACAGGCATTGGATCTTACACGACGTCCTTGCATACGGTAAACCGCCTCTCACGCTCTGCAGAGGCTGCACGTCCCGGCGTACTCGTCACGGCTTTGTGCGTCGCTTGGGAGTTTGGGGTTTGGCATCTGCCACGGGCGACGCGAGGCCTGTCCTGTCGCCCGCCTCGTCTCGTCTTCTCGTGGTCGTGCTCGTGCTGGGGAGTTGCAGCAAAGTGGCAGCCAAGTGCTTGTTGCCTTTCCGTGCTCGTAAGATAGACAAGTGCATGGGATCCATATGCACCGTAATTGTCACCGGGGATCCCAGGCTCGGGCTTGGCCCAAGCGGGTGGCGGCCATGGCGGCGAGCAAACAAGAAGCCAGGCAGGCAAGGCAGGCCAAGAGAGACGCAGCTGCTGTGGTGGTGGTAGTGGCGGCGGCGGCGTGGTAGTACTCGGTGCAAAGCACAAACTACGTACGTCGCAAGGATAGTACCTCGCAAGATACGCGCACGATGCGTGGCTTGCTGTGCCGTAAGGAGTCCGGCGCGGCGTCAAAAGACGTGCACCCTAGTTCGTCTCTGGCAGGTTGGGCAAAGCTGAGTCTGGCCTTGGGCTCTAAAAGAGAACGAAAAGGGAAAGGGGCAGAGACAGAGCAATGTTCATGATTACGTCGTAACTGAAGGGAACTCGGGGGGGAAGGAGGTGGAGGAAGGCATGTGCATGGGTGGAGGAAGGAGCAGGCCACAGCTAGCTTGCGGTGCGGAGATGTTGTTGTTTTGTCAGGTTCGTGTTCGTGTTAGTTGTGCCTCTTGTTCCGCCTGTTTGAGAAAGCGCCCTTTTTTTTGGTCGCGCGTCCGCAGAAAGAGCTGGCGTGGCGTGGCGTGGCGGCGGCGGTTGCGGATTCCGCAGATGGCGGTTTGGGAATCTGCAATGATCTCTGTCAGCACGCGAAACGGGAAAGTATCCTATCCTACGGCGTATGGTTTCGCATTGCGGAAAGAGCTGCCCACTGTTTATGAGCTTAAGGGGGGCGGCGCAAGGAATTAAAAAGGCAAAAGAGGGAAGGAGCCAACGAGGCTGCAATAGTATCTTACCTGTACTTATTTCCCACTTGGCAGCCAATATATTGGAAAGGACAAAGAAGCACAAGAAAGAGCGACCGACGCCGACAAAGGTACAAGTACAAATTTTCGACGATGACAAAAGAAGGAAAGAACACCCCTAGCCAAACAAATGCCCAATTAGGAAAGACGGAGATCACCCAGCGCGCGTCCTGGGACGACCCGGCGAAGAAGAGAGATGAAGGGGGCAGGAGCGGACCCTTTCGCCTGCAACTGCTAGGGGTTGGGTCCTTCTCCATAACTGGCTGTGGCAGCCACAGTTGCGTGTGTTTCTGATTTTTCCTGGTCCCAGCTGTGCGCTAGCTAGCCTCGAAAGGTGGGTTGTCTGAGGAAGTTACGAGTCTGAGTTCGGCGTGCTTTCCCGTTGCACGGAGCATGAGCACCGCCTATGAAGAATACGGCATATTCTGTATTACAGAAGCACACACGTCTGAACGGAGTACTTGCACAGAAAGACGGCATACTTATACACAAGTTATGAACACCAACGCCTCTTTACCACGATCCCTTTGTCTCACCGGATAACTGCATTCCGCTGGAGATGGAAACGGAAATGGTGACAAAGAAACAAACACGGATGAAGATACAAATATTCGGAAAAGGAAAGAGACAAAAGAGGAGGGGGGAAAGGTAAAAAGAAAAAAAAAGAAAAAAGACGGACAAAATGAACAAATCAAAAAGCAAGAGAAAAAAAAACTCGAAACGAAACATCAAAAAGCAAGTTGGCCCCCCTCCACACCGATGCCACGCTTTTTTTTCACCTGCTAAAGTCCTTGCCAATTTCAACGCGCAGCACACGCGGGTCTTAGCTTCTTCGGTGTGGTTGTTGTCAGATGAAAAGGCTGTTGTTCCGTGAAAGCACCTCCCTGCAAAAGACAACAAGAGACAACCAGAGACAACCATGTCTTTTAGCTATTTTTGACTCTAAATTTTGTGCTCTCGCCTTGTCATCGGATGGTTCCCCCGGAATATTGTTGCGCGGTGGGTGTGCGAACCACGGAACATGCAGACGCGGAAATGGCGGGAGGCCAGAAAAGACGGGCCTTTGGTTGTCTCCTCTCTACTCTGTTTTTGGTTTTGTGTTTTTGTCTCTGACTTTGCTGAATGGCACCGTCTTGTTTATTTTTATTTCGTTATTGCCCAGGCCGTATATTGACGAAAACAAAAAAGGGCCAACGCGCGAGGCCAAAATGGCGACCTGGAGGCCCAAATCGAGGCCCAAAAGAGGGCCCGGCGCAGAAAATGGAGGGGGGGCAAAGAGAAACGGCTGAGCACGGTAAGATAAGTACATGCTTACCTATATGTTTACAATAGCCTTCACAAGTATCAAGTCGTATTACTTCGCAACGCTGCTTCAGTGGTGGAATTACACAGATTGTTTATGACCGTAACAAATATTTACAACAGTAATATTCATAAAGAGTAAACGAGCAAGGCGACTTTGTATCGTCCCGGGATAAAGGGACGCGGAAAAATCAAGGCGTCGTTCTCGTACGGCCAGATACAACGGTCAATAACGAGCAACAGAGAGGCGGCCAGTTCAAGCGGCCAGGCCAGCCACCGACTTTGCCCGATGCGTCCCAAAGGTTACAGCAGTCCGATCAGGGCTGGATGGGTGAAACCATGCAACAGCCGGCCATGGCTCTGGGGGTGTGGGCAGGAGGAAGTGGCAGGCAAAGAGAGATGACAGGATAAAAGACAGAAAGATCTCGCCGTGCCACATGAACAGACCGAAAGAGTTCGTGAAAAAGTGAAAGGCCTGTCAATATCCACATTTGTTTCCCTGTGACGCCCAGGTCCAGGTCCGTCAGGCCTCGCCCTCCCTTTCTCCATTCAAAACTCATCTGATCGACCTGGACCCCTGTCCGATGTGCTGTGAAAAATGACCAAAACGAGCCAAAAGCGAGCATCGTTGGCACGAGCACACCTGGGCGAGCACATGGGCAGGGCGAACTGCGGTTTTAGCTTCGACGTCGAAGCCCGGCCGATGGAGCCAGCTCAGAAAGAGAAAAGGATCGAAAAAGACGATACTGAAAAACAGAAAAATGTGAGGGATAAAAAGAACTAGCAGGGATCAGAAAAGCCAACGGCTAGTCGACTACGGAGGCGTCCGTCTGGAACGCGCTATTGTTCTCCATTCTCCATCCACATGTATCAAACCATCCAAAGTGAGAAGGAGAAGAAGAGATCGGTTGCAGAAAGCCCAGAAGGCCTCGCCAGAAATGGCTGAAAAGAGAAAAGGCCCAGGATTTAGCGGAGCCCATAAAGCCCCAAGAGGACAAGAGGACAAGAGGAACGGCAACGCTCGTTTGGAGTCGCCAAAAGCGGCAACGAGCTACAAGACAAGCTTCTCCCCAGATGGAAGGGGAGGAGAGGAAATGATCAAGGACGGAAGGGAGGAATGGTGAAGAGGGAAAAGAACAAAAAATGAAGGAGAAATAAAAGAACGAAAGCATCAAAAATTTATTGTAAATGAAAAACAAATAAAAGCGAAGCGAGAAAGACAAAAAAGTACCTCAGATACGATGGCAACAACAAACATCTGCAGGACAGCCCACCGTATATGCACTGCAACGGCACTACCACTGGAATGCACGCACAGAAGAAAATCATCCCAGCTGCATGCTTTTGCCGTCATCAACAACGAAAAAGAAGAAGAGAAAAGCGCGGCAGCAAGGGGGCTCCGTATTTTTCGTCACTTCTCCTCTACATATCCAGAACACGAATTGCCCTTTTCTCCCCCTGTTTTAGGTACATATGTATATGTACAACACACATCACATCACGCATCATGCCGGAGACGCGAGATGGGATGTCGATTGCCCCCCAACAAGGTCGCAGGATGCAAGGCGCAAGGTCGCCAGACGCAGGATGTCTTGCTTTAACGCCATTTTTTATTCCGGTCGGCGTGGCCAGGCCGTTGGTCCATGCAGCAGGCGGAGGGGGGAAGATTTAAGGAGAGAAAAAGAACAGAAGTAAAATAAATTAAAATTAAAAATTAAAAAAAGCGCTCCGCAATCTGGCTTGGCCGTTGGAGGATCTGTGACAGCGACACGCGACGGCAAGACAACGACGCGAGGGGAATGTGTATGACTCTGACCGAGTTTTTGTAAGTCGTGACGAACACGCGGGAAATAGGAGGGAGAAGAAAAAAGGAAGGAAAAGAAGGAATGACAGAAAAGGATATTGTGAGACAGCCCGGCACATGGTGTTCGAGTGAGACATTTTGTGTGCTCTTGTGCACTGTGCCCTGTGTATTTTATGCCTTCCGCGTGTCTCTCGTGTGCCTTGTTGTGTATATTTCTCTACTTTTGTTCTTTTTATATCTCTTTCATCCTGATAACGGCGGGTTGTGACATTGCGGTGCATGGCTGTGTACTGCCGTATTTGTGCTGTGCATCTATGTCTAAATCACGAGACGATGCTGAAGATTGCAGTGTAATACTGCAAAGAGCTGGCCGAAAGGGGGTAATGCAGGTTAAACTTTAAAAATGAAATCAATACCGGCATTCATCATCGGCATTTTGAAAAAAAATCTGGTTTTTTATTAATAAAATAAAAGTAAAGGGAAGACGAGAAAACTGATACTATTTTTTTACTTGTACAATCTCTTCATCTTTCCATCCCGTATTACCGCCGATCTACCGCCGGTCCTCGATCCATCACATGCCGTTAGACGCCCGGCCGGCAGCTTCTTTTTTTATATCAACAAGCCCTTGCACTCGTAGCTTGTCCCCCCCCCTCTTTCTTCTCACTGCGGTCTGCAAGCGCCGGCGTGTTAGCTATTATGCATAGTTCGTCCCGAATGACAGTCGCTTTTATTCCTCTTTTGGGTTTTGTCCACACGGTCACAGATGGGGAAATAATAGCTGAGCAGAGTCGCATTCACGGTGTAGGGAACGCGGCAGCGCAAGGTTAAAAATAAAACAGCGAGACCAAACCAGACAAGAGCGACGAGTAACTGTGCCGAAAGCGGGAAACGAACAGAGAGGCTGGCAGGGCCAGGCCGACCGGTTTCCCTAAAAATAAGGGCAGCTCATACGTCGTACCACTCATAAGAGGACGCTCATAAGACGACACAAAGTGAATGGTACAGGGCCCTTGACAACCTTGGTACCGACCATTTGCCGTGCACGAACGGGTGATGAGGCCGACAAGAGCGATGGACGGATTTAGGTGCAAGTTGGGGGGTTCAAGTTGGGCGGGGGTAACCAGAGAAAGGTGGAGGTGGGAAGATGGGGGGAAAGAAGGCTCGATACATAACACAAGCTCAACAAGGTTGCGACGGTGGGCGGCTGAGACAGTGAGACATCATAGGACGAGGACGGTGTGGTCCGTGTGTCTTTCGATGTTCAAGGTGGGAGAAGCATAAAGCCAGTGGAGAGTGCACATAAAAACAGCGTGGAATAATACTCCGCAATAGTTGACCTTTTATTTTCTTGTTTGATTTTATTTCGATCGCCTCCGAGCCAGGCAGGCCCTGCATGGTGTACGAAACCAACGTCGACCGTGCGGTCATTGTTCTTTTGGTGTGTCTGCGGTTCGCGGCGACCATTCATCGTCAGAGTGTCACAGTCGTATTAATAGCCCAGAAGCATGGAGTGAGAGTTGTGAACCAAAAATGGCCCGTGCATCGGCTGGGGGAAACACCGAAATCTGCATCGGCAACGCACTGGACACAGGACAGGGCACAAGAAGCGGGAAAGACAACGTTTGCAAGATAAATAAAATAAGACTTATTTTTTGGATTTTTTTTAAAAAGCAAAGCCGCAAATAAAGAGACGGAAGGGGCACACAAATCAGAATGCACACCTCCAACTTGTGATCTGCAACCTACAACACGAAACTGACGATTTGCAGCTTTTGAGACTATCACGGTGGCTCTTAACAGATCTGAAAAGGGAAGTAAATAAAACAAACAGGTTGAGAGAATTAATCTCAAATTATATCAAAAGAGTGCCAGCATTTCTAGAAATATTAATTTTTTTTCCAAAAAAAATTAATTGTATTTTACATACTCCATGTCCCTTTTTCAACCAACCTCAGGACTACACAATGTCTCTGCTGCACACATTGTATCACAATAACCCGTTTTCTGGGAAGACAAAAAACCTGAATGATAAATTAAAGTCGGCCACGCTCCCTGTCGATTTCCTGCCCACCCTCTTTTTCTTCCCTGCCCGCCCTGCCCTTCATTCCCCCGGTGCCACACCGACGGGCATCCCAGAAGCCGTTCCTCCCCGTGTCTCTGTACGACGAGTGCAAAAGAAACATGAAAGCAGAAACAACAAAAAGACGTACGACTCTGTACACACGGAGCTTTCTTTTCTCCGTACGGCACCGAGAATATAAAGGAACAAGCAGGCAGCAGGGCATGATTACGAATGCCGCCGGAGTTGTGATGGCCCTTTCTCAAAGAACTCTCTTTCCTATTTTCCTTTATTGAATTTCTACATGTCTCAAAAAATCTTGCAGGAAAATGAAACAGTTTTGGTGAACCAGCTTTAAATACGTTTTCTTTTTCTACCACGCAGTGTACTTCTATGCGTCGTATCTTACCTTCTCTAAACTTGATAGTTTCACCTGTCAGGCTCTCACCTAATATCCAGTCTTCATGCTTTTACGAAGCACTATGCAGACAATCAAACGGTGACTGCAGCTGGAGATAAATAAAAATAGAATGGCAAGTTGTACAGTGTACATTTTGTAGAGCCGCATCTTCTATTTCTTAATATATTATCTCTCTATCCGCTTTATCTGGTAATTTTTCTTTGATATTTTGTTTATGGCATCGGTTTCGTCATCATGGTCTAAAATCAGAGAACGCAAAAGGCACAAGTCCACGTAACCTTTATTTCCCATTTCTGTCCTCTCACATATTACTTATCCTTTGCTTTGGCCACATATGTTTTCTCAGTTACAGACAACGTATTGAGTAAGATGGGGTGTGATGTTGTGCGCCTGGGCGAGCCGTTGTTGGCAAAGGTTTGGTTGAGGTGACCTGATCGACAAGCAAAACGAGGGGGTAATACGGGCTAAAACAAGTCAAAAGAAAAGAAAAGAGAGTACCATTTAGAACTGTCCCGAACAGAATTATGAAGGGAAATATGAATGGCCATAAAAAAGAAAAGGCCACGCCCAAGTAAACACTCTGGCGGCCGGCAAAGACTATGCAATAATCCGCAATGGTTCGCTCTCGCTGCTTCCCTAAGCCGAGCGCGTCTGCGGCAAAGTGCATGACCGCTGCAGAAACTGATACAGTGCAAAAACGCCTCGTCCCCTTCATTCTTTTTTTTGTTTGAAAACGTGGTTTGTTAGATATCTCTATTGTACGTCGTACGCCAACAGCACATTCTTACGAACACACCTGGCCCGTGCAGCTTCGGCTCTTTTTCAGCTCATGAGACGAGTAGCCGCCGAATTCGATATTATTTCACAAATTATTTTCATTTATTTTTCACATTTCCTTTCTCAACTCAGGAAGACGCCAAGCGGCCAGACTTGCTTGTCTGTCCCTCACCTCGCATAGCTCCGGGCTGTGTCCTGGTAGTATTTGCGCTTTTCCCTTTTCCCCCTTGGTGCATCGGCCCCCCTCTCCCATACTCCTCTCCATCCTTCACTGCAACCCTGCCAGGCGCCAACTCACCTTGCCCTGTCGTCAACAAAGACCACTGGGGGTTGGGGGCGGCCAAGCCCATACCATACACGTATCGCAACTGTTCCCTTGTTTTTGTTATGTGCACACCGTAGCACACAAACACTCCGTCCTTGTCCGGTTTTGGGATGCTGCCGGGCCTGGGGTCCACCGTCCACGACAAGCCCAACGAGAGAGGGACACCACGTCGTAGGGACCACGCTGCAAACTGCACGCTGCAACTCTCTGGGACAAGAATACGTCGTAGCTCCAGACCGATCGACAGGCAACGCGATACCGAGTGCTCCGTCGGCCACTGTCTCGTTTTGAGCACTGGCGTCGTTTTGTGGATCTTACATGATCATTTGTCTGGATATGCCATTGTATCCGCCTCCAAGTAAACAGACACTCCCTGCAGACGTGTCGCCCTGCCAAGAGCTCAGCTCGGTTACAGGCTCCCCTTCCTTCAGACACATTTTACGTTTCCCGGAACCCGTCTCGTGTATCTTGCAAGAGCCATTGCTTACATTTGTGTTGAACAAGGACGAGAAAGAGAAAACAGGAATAGAGTCGAAGGAGAACAAAAAAGGGCCGGCCCAGACTCAGCTCTAGACAGGGCCCCTGGTCTTGTTTGCTCACAACAGACCTTCCACATGATGCTGTTGCTCCCCTCCTGTGATGTGTGTAATATAAGAATACGCAACACAGCTGTCACTGTGGCGTGCTTTTTTCTCTCTTCCATAAAAAAAGAAAAGAGAATCCTCTTTGACATCTCTACCCTGGCTTGGCCTGGCCTTTCAAGGCGGCAAACCGGAGAGGACGTCTGGAAAAAAATATGGAGCACAAAATGGAGAAACATATGGAGCACACATCGTCGCCAGCAGGGTAGTATTCTCCGTTGGTATTTCACGCTTTTTTTTCTCCCCTCCTCCTCAGCTTTCGCTCTTCAGACAAGGGTCCTGGTCGTCCCGACGTTGCGCTTGGCCCGATGCGGCCACAACCTGAAACACAAGAAAAGTCTCTCTCTCTCTCTGTTTTTTTTGCTGCTCATATGTAATAATCCGCGTTGCTTCCATCGCCGCCCTTACCAAACTCCCTTCCCGCTGAAAAGGTCTAAACGGGAAGTGTTCCGTTCCTGGCACCCACCCCTCCTTTCGTCCTTCCCCTCCAAAACGGGAACAACCACTCTCACTTGTACGTCTTAAGGGGACTATCACACATGTATCATGTTTGTTTTTCCTAGGAGAAACGTGAGCAACGTGATGTGAAGTTCAAAATAAATAAACAAATGAATCAACTGCCAACTGGCCTCACTGTCATTAGTTGTTTTCAAACTCGAAGAAAAAAAGGGACCGGCCACAGGCATGAAGAGAAACAGTTTGCCACGTCGTTGGCGCCAAGTTTCGGGTTTAGGAGTTGTGAACTGTTTTGTTTACCGCTTCTTTCATCCCCTTTTTTGGTCTCCGTTGAACTGTCAATTGGGGGACGCAAGGCGTCGGCAAAGAACTAGCGGGCCACACCCAAGGCCACACCCAAGGCCACATAGGAAATATGTCGGGAGGGTTAATGAATTCCCCCGTACGACGTACAGTACATATGTTGCCATCGGAAAGGGGGCCTAGGCCCAACCAGGTTCGTGAGGGCCCTTACATATATGACCTGGATACGGCTTGCATCTGTTTGATTTCTTTGTGGCTTGAAAATCGAACGAAGAGAATCGAAAAGAACGCGATGGAACTCGGCACGCATCTGAAAAATCTGCGTTTCTCCACCGCCTCCTGTGTCCGTGTTTATTTATTATTTGCTTTTTTGAAGATACTTGTGTCTTCTTCTTCTGCTTCTTTCTCACTCGGTCGGTCGTGGCGCTTGTTCTCATAGTCTCATGCAATGGTACGCTGCAAGCGAATAGGAGGCTGGCGCCTTGGTCACGACACATCACAGCACGGCACAGGCCAGGCCAGGCCAGGTCAGGGTTAGGCAACGCATGCAAGTTTGCAAGTGGGAAGGATTGACAGACAGGTAAAACATCAAAATAAGAGCTGACAGGACATGACAGGCGTGGGACAGGCTGGGGTTGTTTTTTGTGTTTACTTGTACAGCTCAGCTGCTGCTCCTACGTCCGGGTCGGTGGCGCATCATGCAGCCTTTTGAGGAAGGAAGGCGTCAACGAAAAAGAGAAAAATAGATGAAGATACATTAAAGAGAGAAGATAAAAAAGAATAAAAGCTAGTTCTAGCACAGTTGGGCACCGGATGCCACACAAGATGGATCTAGACGATGGCAGACGACTGCCAAATGTCTTTGGGCCCAAACCATGACATGCATATGGATAAAGCGCCGAATGGCGAGAAGTAATACGACATCTCAAGATCAAACTTTTGTGATATGTGAAAACTAAAGGAAGACAGAATCTGAACCTGGATATTCCCTGTCTCGGTGACTTCCGGTTCCTGGAAATATGAAAGAGGTAGCTATCACACATACGAGTGGCGGTGAGAGGCAAAGGGCTGAAAAAATGCAACATAAGAGACGAGAAACGACACGAACACGAGACAAGGCCCCCTCCACTTGAACGGGTAGCTGCTTGAACCGCTTAGGCAGCATTCCTGTTTGAGGGTAGCCATATTCAATAAACGATCCGTTTGTGTTTTACAGATATTGCGAACCACGGCCAGAGGAGACGGTTAGGCACACTTGGCTGGTCAGTGGAGGTGCGTGTTTCTGGAAAACTGGGTTTTAACAAAAATAATGAGACCACACATGAAAAACATCACCAAAACTGACCAGATTTGAGCAAGGCTCCGCTCAGTGGAAGATATCTTCCCAAGATATATTGGTGGAGGTTCTCAGCGTGCCTTCCCAATACAGACGGAACCCACTGAGCCTATTGAGCCGGCCGAGCCCACTGACGACCAGCTGTACTCACCACCGCTGCAAGCAGTTAAACTGCCTAAAAGTTACCCGTTCAGGGCCTGTCCTGCGCCGAGCCAGGTTCTACAGCGTTCGATGTCTAGCAAACACATTTAAGGGGCCTCCACTGCTGTGGTGCTGTTTGGCGTATTGCCGCCCGAACCGTATTAGTGGTCCGAGCCGGCCGCGCACTGCCGTCCGAAAGAAGCAAGTGGGCACACCCCATAGGGCCGGCGATGGGGAGCTCTGTCGACACTTTATGGAGAGCAGCAAGATGAGGATGGAGTCTTTGAAAAAAAAAAGCCATTATCTCGTTGACAGAATTTTGCGCCTCGCTTTGTGGAAGAATTCGAGCGTGTCCCAGGCATATAAAAACGTAAATAAAAAGACGGTGACATCTTGTGTAAGATTGTCACCATCCACTCTGCCACGGGTCGGTAATATGTAAGAGTAGGTCACAGGAACCGTAGCTGTCCTGGTTCAAAAAGTATGCCCCGTGTCGGTGATACTCCGGTGACGCTGTCGGTATCCTCGGGACTAGATATGTCTCACCTGGTGGACATGTGCCGGTTGCTCGCCGTCCTCTGGTTTTCGGCGACCTTTTGATGTTGACGAACGAATCTGCAATACTGCCTTTTCTTCTATATTCATATATTTGAGACCGGTTTCTTTTCTTTTTGCGCGGGATCTAACGCTCTTTTTTCTGGATATCCTACCATGTCTTCGGCCCCGACATGTCTTGGCTTTTTTATGCAAATCGCTGGCAGTAGGGCCCAACCCACGAGACCCAAGGAGCTGAGACCAAGGAAACGGAAAAGCAACAAGTGGTGAAATGTCAAGCGAGCGTCATGAACGTCAAAGACGGACTTGCTTCATGCATCCATCCCGAAGAAGGGTAGGGGCTAGTACTCGCTAACCTCCACTGTTTCGGTGAACAGCACTCATGGAGCATCTCGGGCATGATGACGGCTGCCGTATGGATGCTACTTTTTAAAAGCCTCAAGACCCCGTTCGGCACATTATCTGTACAGCAAGCCAAACTATCCCAGAGACAGCATCTCGATGTCCTTTGTACTTGTATTGTAGCTTGCGCTCTGATCTAAACTTGGCCGGCAAAGCGACGGCTGCGGGCCGTTAAGGGACCCCATGGAGGAGGAGCACGTCCGGGCGTGATAGACGACAGTCCACCCGGGCTGACCACGACGCGGACCATATGTCGTTGTCTTGAGGCAGTATCCGTTTGGCCGTCAAGTCTCCTTTATCACGACAAGCTAGACGCTCGTCATCTTCTTGGACAACGAGAGCATCAATGCATCCCGATCAAGACCGTGTCATCTCTTTTTAAAAGCCTATTCGGGAACCAATTTTCAGCCTTAAAAGCCTCGACAGCTTTTCACTTTCCGGCATCCACTCAGCGTCTCGTTTTTGTCTCCGCTCTCTGCTTTTTTGACAATAGTTTCCATTTCCGGTTTGTATTCATCCACCTTGTGGTGAAGCAAACTAAACAACGTGGAGCACAAGAAAATACTCCGAATCGGGGGCGCGGACTACCTCCCTTGACCCCCATATTCTAGGCGAAAAGGGAAAGAAAAAGAAACAAAATGAGGCTAAAAAAGGCACATCATTCGAGAAGGGAAAAGAAAAGAAGAAGAGCCTCCTCATGCCCGTTGTGGCATATTGGCGAACAGAATATGAGGTCTCCTTTGAGAGGTGGACACCGGGCAAGGCTGCGCGAAACCCGAGCCAACGCAGAGACAGAGGGTCGAAAGACAAATTCGTGCTCCTCATGCAGGCTGCGGCTCGGGGAGAAAATAGTCTTGCGGGGGGAGGGGGTCGACTATGAGTATTAATGGTGGCATTCCCCTTCCGGTCACTGTCCTTTTACAGTATTGATTTTATTGTGGGAGAGTTGACAAATGTATCTACGAGTAAATAGTTGGTGGGCGGAGCGGAGCTGTCTAAAAGAGGCACAAAGTAAATAAGGCAGCCAGCCTTAGGAGACGGTAATTTAACCCGCACTCGTCCGCAACGGGGAAGATGTCAAGGCCGGACGTGTACATGTAGAAATGACTCTCTAGGTCCAGACTTTAAGAAATAGTTCTAGGCAGACCCTTCTTGTCTTCTTTTTGTCTTTCTGAAGGAGTGCATTCATATTGGCCGGAGAGTCCGTATTGAGGCGTGCGGGCCTTGTTTTGTCGTGGACTGTTGGTTCATGTCTTACTTGACACTTTTTGATTGATTAATACACCTTTCGAAAGAGGAGAAGGGTGGCTCGGCATCATCCAGCGAAAAGATGGGCGGGCAAAGGAAGAAGCGGGTGGGCGGGAGGATGAGGGAAACGCTTCATCAGCCGAGCAACTAACAGAGAAAGAAAAGGAGAAAAAGAGAGAGCAAGCGAGAGGCGAGAGAGTGAGAGGGCGGAACAGCCGCACACGGGAAGAGATCGACGCGATGCGAAGACAAAGAGAGGGGGACGGAGGGAGATCGGAGGGAGGAAAGAGAGAGAAAATGAGTAGAAGGAAAAGGAAAGAAAGAACACGGCATAGCACGCACAGCACCACACAAATTGTGCTGTTGCCTTTCTGCCCTTCGGCCCTCCCGCGTTTGGACTGTCTCTTCCAATCTTATCCTGCATCTGCATGTATATCCTGCATGCAATTTGGGCCTCTCTTTTGGGTCGCCTTGACCACTATCTGTTGTTTCTGTTGGGGCTGCATTGTTCTCGATCAAGAAGGGCTGTATGCCGGGAGACCATGTTGGGGCACAAACTGGCTGTTGTCGTCGTGCTCTAGAAGCTTTGCCATGCAAAAGCATATGCGGCACAGCTGGTGCGCATGAACGCTGTTCTTTTGTTGGTTCGTGCACACTGTTCTTATTTTTGTGTCTTCCCTAAAGCATCTTGACATTCTACGCCACTCGTCTGTTGTTTGTCTTTGCCGTGATGTATTTATGCACCTCTCCAAAACAGGGAGTAAGGAAGGCGGCAAAGTATGATGAGAGAGAAGAAGATGGTCCGCGCGCGTTGGCGATCCATGCACAATGATTTGCAGGGAGGCCCTTGCCTCTAACAGTGAGAGAAGCGAGAAAGGCCAGCAAGCGGACGGCAGGCGGCACGAGGCAGTCACGGCGCAGCGGCACAGGCCTCTTTTGGAATAAGAAGGAGAGGTGCAAGAGTGCACACACAGCGAATGCACGCACAGATGCAACACACTATCGACGATGAAGAACCCCAAGGCTTGAAGAAATACAACGCGCGGCACAGCAGATCAGATGTATAAAATTGTAAAATCAAAACATGCACAAACAAAGAGCACATGCAGTCGCAGCCTTTCTGGAAAGGAGGGTCGAGCTTGTTTTGGCCTTTTTTTTTTTTTTTTTTTTTTTTTTTTTTTCAATTTGAAAGCTTTCGTGCATATACGAGATGCGGAGGCACATGAGGACATTGCCAAATAGAATGGCTGCTGCGTCACTGGAGATACTCTTTCGAGAATGGAAAGACGCTGCGGTGATCGGTAGTCTAGAAGATGAGGGCAGTAATGGTAGAAAAAAGTATTTACTATGTTTTTTGGTTCTTGTTTCCTGTCTCTCCCCCAACAGTTCAAAACTTTCGCTGCAAAACGAAAAAAAAAAAACAACGACAAACGAGTAAAAACATCGGATGCGTGATGCGTGTACTTCCTCTCTGCTTTCCTATATTGGAACTTGCAAAAACAAACAAATACTCCTCTCACAATGTTTTCTGCCACATATATATCCCATATGTGCTTGTCCGTGTGCTCTCTATTTTCCCTTTTCTCATAGGGGGTATACCCATCCCAGCTTTATATAGTCCGCGCACTCCTTTGTGAAAAAAGCCAAACGAAAACAGAAATAAAACAACAAAAAACTAAAACAAATGGTCGTATACACTGTCGAAGAAAAAGACGCCAATCGGAACTCCAATGAGAGAGACAAACGGTAAGAGAAAAAAGGAAAAAAGATGGTAGAAAATAAGACGGAAGGTGAAGTGAAGAAAGAAAGCATTGAGCAACCGTCGCCTAGCCACTAGGCACCGGAGGGCCCAGGATGATAGCTGGAGGTTCCGTTGCTGGTGCCGTCGGCCACGGCGGCTAAGTTGCCATGGAAGCTGCTGCCATTGTGGCCATTGTCGCTATTGTTCGCCGCAGAGCTACTTCCTCGGTCCGTATTCTCGGGGCTGTGGCTACCGCCGTGACGCTTGGACAGACTTTTCTTTTGCAAGACCGCCGGCGCGGGCTTGGGCCGATCCTGGTTGCTCGGGAGAACAGGAGCAGTGGCTGCTGGGGGAGGAGGCGGCGAGGGAGTATGAGAGGGACCTGCGTTGAAAACGGCGGCATTGCTGTCACTGTTGGCCCGTGCCTTGGTGAGCTTCTTGGGTTGCCGCTTCGTGGACAGCGCGTCCGGTGCGTTTGAGAGGAAGCCAGGAGGGGCATCTAGTTCGAAGTGGACCGAGTGCTGAGCCGGTGGGTGTTGCGAAGTAGAAATAGAAGCAGCACTACTTGAATGGCTGGGGAAATGGCCATTGTGGCGGAGGTCGTGCGGTGTGGATGTGTCTTTGGTCGGGTACGGGCTACTGCCCGGCGGCGTTGAAATGTACGCGTCCAGCTTGCTCTTGAGCACCTCGGACTTTACTGGCTTCGCAAGGTAGTCATTCATGCCGGCGGCCAGGCATTTTTCGCGGTCGCCCTGGATAGCTGACGCTGTCATGGCAATGACCAGCACCTCGCGCACCTCCTTGATGGGATCCCTCCGGAGCAGCTTGGTGGCTTCGTAGCCGTCCAAGACAGGCATCTGGACATCCATCAGCACGATGTGGTACGGCACACCTTCCTTGGCCTTTTCCCGCAGGGCCTCGACGGCCTTTTGGCCATTGTCATACGCATCAGCCGTCTGGTAGCCCAGCCGCTGCACATATTGAATCGCAATCTTGCGGTTGATGGGGTTGTCTTCGGCGATACACACACGCAGCTGGTCGTGGTCCATGTGGCTGAGGTCCATGTACGGATTTGTCGAGACCACCCCGTCGTCCGCGGATGCCGTCGGAATGGTCGTCCGGAGCGATAGCGGGTGCGGGTGCTGGGACGATCTTTGCAGTGCAGGGTTCGTCAGGGCCGACTCGAGATTGAACGAGGACGTGATGGGGCTCGAGGAGTTGTCATCACCGAGAGGCGACGAGGCTGGCACGGTCGCCGGGATGTCACCGGCGGTAGCGTTTTCTTTGGCTTTGTCGAATGTCACCGTGAACCACGCACGCGTGCCGGCATTCTCAGCGCTCTCGAGGTAAATCTTGCCCTTCATGATCGTCTCGATGAGTGACTTGCAAATACTGAGACCCAGACCGCTACCGCCGTACTTGCGGGCAGTGCTTGCATCGGCTTGGCTGAATGGCTGGAAGAGCTTGGCCAGTTGCTCGGGCGGAATACCAATGCCGGTGTCCTCGACCCAGAAGGTCAAAGTCACCGTGCCCTCGGTTTCCGACTCTACGCGGGCTCCAACAGTAATCGTGCCCCGCTCGGTGAACTTGATGCTGTTGCCGATGAGGTTGCCGAGCACCTGGTGTAGTCGCACGGGGTCGCCAAACACAAATAGATCCGGTGGAAGATTGATCTGCTTGATGATATTGACCACGCCCGCCTTTGTCTTGTCTTGGTTGCGGTATGAAGCGGCGCGCACGACCTCCGGCATGAGCTCCTTGGGGTTGAAGGCAGTGATGTAAAGCTTCATCTTCTCGGCCTCCATCCGTGAGAAGTCAAGAATGTCGTTGATCACAATCAGCAGCAGATCGGCAGACAAGCGAATGGCCTCGGCCATTTCTTGCTGCTCAGGTGTCAGGTTGCTATCCCGCAGCAGCTCCGAATTGCCAATGACTCCATTGAGCGGCGTGCGCAGCTCGTGCGAAACGTTGGCGAGGAAGATGGACTTGGCCTTGGTTGCTTCCTCGGCAAGCTTGACATTGCGTTTTGCTTCGGCTTCGGCGGCTTCGGCGAGAATCACGTTGCGCTTGGCTTCCTTTTCGGCGGCCTTGGCCTTGTTCTCGGCCTCGATGGCCTTGCGCAGCGCCGTCTTTTGCATAGTGACCATGGACCGGTTCTCGGCCGACACCTTCTCGATCGCCTTGATAGACAGGGCATTGGAGTAGCTGATGCCGATCTGGTTGACCAGGAGCTGTAGGACGGTCACGTTTCTATCGGTAAACGCGCCTGGCAGGCCCTCCAGGTACAACACACCTAGGAGGGGATTCGAAGCGTGGCAGATGGGGATAGAGATGACCGACTTGCTGTGCGGGTTCTTTTGTATCCAGTAGTCACTCACGTTGCCGAACCGTTCGTCGCTAATCAAATCGGGCACGAACACGGATTCACGGAACCGCATGCTATACAGAACCACGTTTTCGGCAACGATGCACGTGCCTTTAAGGGGTACACCGGGCCGGTGCGAGACAGCTCCCTTTTCTGGCTCGCCGCTTGCAGCGACGCACCAGTCCGAAGACGAACCGCCTTCGTCCTGGACAACAATGGCAGCTTGCGTCGCCGAGCCACCGCACGTCTGCAGGATCACGTCGCACATGGTCTTGAGAAGCTCATCGACGCGCAGCTCGGACGAGATGATCTGGGACGACTGCAGGATGGCGTGCAAGTCAATCATGTCGAGTGCTGGGAGACCAGCAGCACCCGATTCCGTTTCTGCTTGCATCGCGCCACGCCACACGCCAATCCGTTCACCCTTGAGCTCGGTCATGCTTGTTTCGCCGCCGCCGGTCATAACGTCGCCGGTGGGCTGGCCTTCTTCGTTTTCAATCGCACGGTATTGGACGGTGGTCGTGTCGGCGGCAAAGTCGGTCTGTACGCCCGCGTCCAGGGTTCGAAGGTTCCGTGTCGGTCCGCGCAGAAGAAGGCTATGCTCTTCCTCAATGCGATCGGCGACACCGACAGCTGCAAGTTGCCGGTAAAGGCCAACGGCATCACGCAACGCAGAGCGGGCCGAGCGTCGGGCGCGTTTCCGAATGAAGGTACCCGCCATCAAGTAGTTGCCCAAAGCCTCTTCAAAGAGGAAGTCGTGCTCTGCGGCATGGTCCAAAGCCTCCTCGTATTGATGGATAGCACGCCCGCAGTCTCTCGTAAGCTCCGAGACTTGGGCATCGAGGAGCGTATACCATGAATAGTAGTTGATGTCGGAGACTGCCGCCCAGTCGCGAATGCTTTGACTGAGCTCTTTGATCTTAGCAATTGTAGCCTCAAGGCGACTGGCTCTCAGGTTGCCGCTTTCAACATCATCGGGTTGTGGATAGTCTTGCTGGCGCAGCTCCAGTCCTGCCAGGGCCAGGCCGTAAAAAAGCATGACAAGGCGCGTGTTTCTGGAGGACAGAATCAGATTCCGCCGCTCCATACAACGCTCACTGAGCTCAATGACACGGTCGTAGTGGCCATAAAGGTACAGTGGGACAACCTCCATGGTCTCGTAGATCAGTAACGGCCGATCAACGTTGGTAGAGCACGCCTGTAGCCACTCTTTGTACTCTGCCGAGTTGTGCTGGTCGTCGTTCATGATCTCGAGGGGGTTCGAATGGTTTGTCTTGCCCTGTAGGGCGCGGCTAACTTGGCCGACAGCCGTCAAGAGCGTGCCGCCCTGGGGATCCTGCTGCCAGTTGGGTATCTCCTCGCAGCAGTACTGGCAGAACGCCTCGAGATCGGTGCACACCTCGCTGGCAAAGAACCGCATCATGGCAGTCAAACCAAATCCGAGAATGGCAGTACCGCGGTCTCCGGCCGATGCACCATACTCCATCGATCCTTCCAACTGAGTGACTGCCACGGACAAGGGATACTGAATGTGCCCCACAAAGGTCGCATAGATCATGTAGCCGCGTGCCATGGTGAAGGGATCGCGGAACCGATCAAGAAGCTCCAGGCTGACGGTGCCAAGGTCCGAACCGAACTGGATCCTGTTGAAGCGAGCGATGGCCACAATGGCCAAGTGCAGGAAACCGATGCCCGACTGCGGGTATGCCCCCGAGTCGAGATGCATGTTCACCATGACAATGGAGAGGTGGTAGAAGTAGATACCGTCGCTCCACCAGCTAATGCTGGCAGCCTCCGCCAGGACAGCTCCGATCGAAGCCAAAGTTGGATCGTCAGAGGTGGGCGGGCTTTGCAGCTCAAGGCGGTCTATGCCCTGGATGCGCGCCGCGAGCTTTTCGAAATCGCGGTCACACTGCTCGTAGGTTGGATTTTCAGTGACGGAGACGCCGAGGTCTTTTAGGCATCCCTTAAGGCAATCGAGCGCAAGAGACGCGTGTCCGCCTTGCGCATGGATGCGAGACTGGATAATCCAGGCCGGTGCCTTGTCAATCGCCAGCTTCGCACATTTGTAGATGGTGGCCAGGATGCCGTTTGCTAGTGACTGATGACCGACGTAAAGGTAGCACTCCGCAGCACGGAGGTACAGCTGGAGCGTCTCGTCGTATGAGGCGTCAATGCCATCATCCTCCCACGGGTCGGGCTGGAGGAGGGCGATGGCGTTGCTGTAGTACTTGGCGGCGGTTGGGCGCGCTCCGTTCTCGGTCGCAATGTGACCGCAATCGAAAAGCAGTTTGCGGTATGGCTGTCGCTTCAGAACACGCTTCTTGATGACATCGATGGAGTCGCAAATGTGCGCAGCCGTCGTATCCCGCATCCGTAGGTCGTCGCCATAGTATTCGAGAAGTGTCCGCGCAATGACATAGTGCATTTTTCGAGGGGTGCAGACCGCAAGTTCATTCGAAGCCGCCACATAGCGATCATGGGCAAAGCGGAAATCGTCGTCTGTTTCACTTGAGGTGAGGATGCATGCTTGGATGCCAGTCTGTAGGCCCTGCACGGCATCGCCTTGTGAGAAGGCCACATGAACGTGCTCGTTGAGAGGCGCAGGGCAAGTCTCGTCGATGAAGTTGAACTCACCGCTGAGGAGGTGGCAGATCAGGTCGAACGAAAAGGAGCTGCCAATAAGTGCGGCCCAACCGAGGATGGCTCGCGACGCAGGTGGTAACTCCATGAGACGGCTGGTGACGAAATCGGTGTTCAGGAGATCATAATCGCTGTCACCTTGGAACTGTTCAAACACACGGTTCAGATCGTACCGCCAGACGCTGTCGCGATAGTCGTACGTGATGCACTTTTTCCGGTAGCATGCGCTAAGCATTTCCCTCATGAAGAAAGGATTGCCGGCTGTTTTAGCTTGCAAGACCACGGAAAGAGCGATGACGTCTGCCTCAGGGCGGCTCAACGTCATAGACACGTATCGAATAATTTCCTCTTCGTTGAGAGGACGCAGTTGGATTCTGGTGATGGTCGGGCCTCCTTTTTTCTTGGAATCATCGGAGTCGGTCGTGTTCAAAATATTTGCTATTTTCTCGGGAGAAAGTTCTTCGGGGCGGTAGGTGATGATGATGACCATGCGCAAACGGGCACTGATGATCTGAGTAATCAATTCAAGGGACTCGTCGTCTGCAAAATGCAGATCGTCGATGCTGAAGCAAATAAACTTGTGGCTGGTGAACATGCGCAAGACGTCAAGAACGGTGTTCATGAGGCGGATAGATTTGGTTGCCGCACCCGCGCGAAGAAAATCTTGCGAGGCAGCGTTCGAAGACCGTATGCTTCCAGGCGCCGAACCGTTCTTCATAGGACTAAAGGTTGAGGACGCAGAAGAGCCGGGCGAGGACCCGCGGCGCCGGAGGTCCGTCGCACGTGGATGCTTTCCTTGAAAGCTGTTCGACATGTGCGAGCTGGACGGCAGCCGGGAAGATGATTGTTGGTTTCCATCGGGTGTATTGAACAAAAACTCCGGGAGGCCAAGGAGCTGATGCAGCATAGGCCAGATCGGCCACACGTACTGCTTTAGTGACTGGTGAAACGGCGTGTCGGTATTCCGTTCGCCCCAGACTTGCCGGAAAAGCGAGGACAGCAGGCCAAGCAGTGGTCCGAATGCCGTCTTTCCGGCCTTGTCAAATTTAGCCGTCGCGCAGTACCCACGTCGCCGTGCATCGTTAAGTACAGACTGAACCAGGCAGCTCTTGCCAAGCCCCGCAGCACCTTCGATTGTGACAATCTCGCAGTGCCCGCGGCGGCGGAACTTGGCAGAGCCCAACTGGCGCGAAAGGCTACCGGAATCAGCAGTCAGAGAACCGCCAGTATGGCGTGAGGAACCCTCCCGTTCAGCGAGGATGCTGTCCAGGGGGCTTTTGGTGTCAAATGAGACGGACTGGTGACGCTCCCAGGATCGCTGGGGCAGGCGGGCAGGAGGTGGGTTGGAGTGATTTGAGGACATGGCATCGGCAGAGATGGTGTGTGAGTCCGCGGACTGGAAGGAGGGGTGGAAACTGCCTCGGGCGGCCCTTGGATCCGACGCAACGGTATGGGTGAAAGAGCCGCTTCGTGCATTGGCACCGTCCAGGGAGCTGCCGCCGCCTTCACTTGACCCATCGGCCGCATCTGCAAACTCGGTCGAAAAGCTGGAGCCGTCTGAGAGCCGGCTTCCGCCGCCCTTATGATTGATAGCATGGCTCTTGGCCACACGCTCAATGACGTTGAGCAGTTGCTCGCGCGGCTCCTCGCGGCCAATCATGTCCGTGGGTAGCATAAAGAACGACGAGACGTCCCTCGAAGCAACCTGCCAGTCCTTCAGGGAGGCCAGGTCGCCGTTTGCCAAGAAGTTGCGCACCTCGATCAGGTCGTGGCGCAATCCACTCGCCGAGTGGTACCGATCATGGACGTTCTTAGCCGTGCACTTCTGGACAATGCGTCCAATGGCATCGGGCACGTCGAGGCGGACCGTGGACACGTTGAAAATCCGGCGGCCTAGCACACCTTGGACAATGTCCAGCGGCAGCTCGCCTTCGAAAACAGGCCGCTGTGTCAGTAGAGTCCAGAAGAGGACACCCAACGAGTAGATGTCAGTGCGGGAATCCGGCTCGGCCGGCATACGCCCGGTCTGTTCCGGGCTGATATACATCAGCTTGTTCTTGGCACCAAGCTCCTTGGACAATGTCGACCAGCCGGTGCTCATCAGGCCGTGCTCAAAAGACCGCAGGCCGGAGCCGAAAGAAACCAGCTTGACCTGGAGGGTGTCTGCGTTGAAGTGGAAGGCGTCGCCACGGATTTCACCGTGCACAATGTTCTGACTGTGGTGAATCATCTCCAAGCACTGCGTCGCACCAATGGCAAACTCCAAAAAGAGCTCGAGGCTGATGGGCGGTCCAAGGTTCATATTGGGCTTGATGTAGGCTTCCCACGAGTCGCCAACGCGGCGGGCAAAGTAGAAAGCAGGACCGAGGTCAAGGTATTTGGACATCTCACTCCGGCCGGGGCTTTGGTATATGGCGACTGTGAGCGGGCCGCGGTCGGTGGGGTGCGGTGTCAGACGTAGGAGGTCGACGGGTTTTGCAATGTGCTCGCCATTCGGGTCGACACTCTGATTCATGTTCTTAATGATGTGAAAAGACCGCTCCTCCCGTAGCACATGGTAGGATATACGTGCCACCACCGCCTCTTCAACCAGGGCCTCATTAGCCGTGGCCAAGGCGCCGGAGCTCGGCGCAGGGGACGCGCTTGCTGTGTGAATGTCGCTTGATAATTCGGTAGATGTTGGTGAAAAGAGAGGGCCGTCAGCCGGGGAGGTGCGGCTTGAGACCATGCGGCCGATAGGCGATGGGCTCGAGACATGGCTGGAATGGACGGTAGATATGGAGGATGTCGAGTAGGGAGAAACAAATCGTGTGCCGAAGACATGCCTGTGAAGCCATCACGTTAGTCTACAATGCCACAACAGTCACGGCGCAATTCGACAGCCGAACACCTCCCCTTTCCTAGAGGCCTGCCGGCATCGCGCTCCTCCTTCGCTGTCAGAACCTACCAGTTGTCGTAGCTTGTGTGTAGTGGCCGCCGCGTCTCGTCCCATGTGTATCCGGCGATCTGGCGAAGCCGGTCGAAGATGCGCGCCGGGGGATCGAGCGAGTCGTCAACGGACGGCCCAACGGACGGTCCAGCGCCGCTGTCCATGGTGGGCAAGCGTCACGGGCCGTCCTGTGTTCCGTATATAGCGTTGGCGTCTGCCGTCGTCGATTGCAAAGAGCGGCTTGCTCGAGCTCCTGGGTCGAGGCTCCTCAGGATGGTTCCCTCGGAGTGATTAGTCTCTGCCAGTCTGTCTCGAAGTCCGCCGTGACTGCATCGTCGGTGTCGGCAGGTCAATCGGCAAGAGGGCTTATGGCACCGGAAGAAGTAGAATGGGGGTGAAGTGCGTTGAGGAGGAAGAAGACGTCAGTCGGGCTTGGCGAACGTGTCTATCGCGGGCCGGTGTGCGTGTTGTTGTGCGGATCGGAAATCGGGAAGAGAGAAAGAGAGTGCGATAGGGTTGCAGTGGATGTGAAGTTGGTGTCCGAGGGCGTTTGCGTTTCGAGGAGCTGCAGTACCGTTTGTGCCGTCGTTTCCTGCGATGGAGGATGCGTGTGCGCACAGGCGTTTTCGCAGTTGCGTTCCGTCTCCTTGGCCGGGCCCTCTTTTGCTTTTGCCTCTTCGATATCGGTGTATCGCTGGGACGGGGCAGGCGCTTTGGGATGGGACAGTCGGAAGGCAGCACGAAATGGAGGCGACAGCGACCGCTCACAGCACGGAGGTATCTTACGGCAATTTGGAGCCACTCGGATGGCTAGTGCCGTTTTGTGTCTCTCCTCCCTGCTAGACAGGCGTGTTTGTCGAGTTTGTCTCTTGCGAGCTGCCTTTCTCTCACCAAAAAGCCCACTTTACTCAGCAAGAAGTGGGTGGCGCTAAAGTCGACCGGAGTGCTTTTGGTGAGAAATCAGGTTCGCATTCCGTTTAGGGGATGAGTTGGGTGCGTGGGCTTTTTGCCTACCAGGGCTGCTTGTTGATTCTTTTTTATTGGGTTGTCGACGCTTTTCGGTGAAGCTTTTGAAGCTGCACGTCGCGGTGCAGGTACGATCAGTTCATAATCGTGTCCCGAGAAAAGGTAGGTACGGGGAAAGCAAAGGGCGCTCAGGGTGCAAGAGCAATCAAGGCAGGCATGAAAGAAAGGAAATACGGCAAACGGGAGGGAAAGGTGAGGAAGGTGCAGGAGACGCAAAACGAGTTGTGCCTCCTTCCCTCTCTAGACAAGAGAATGCTGTAGTTCTCGTTCGCTCTTTCCTCAACCGAGCCAAATGTGGGCAAAGAAGGACCTACAGAAGCTGGGGAAAAGCAGCTCGAGCCTACGAGACACGACCAGGCAGGCGCGTGTTTCTGCCACAACACAGGGCACTCCTTCCCTCTGCTATTATGCCTTTCTTGACAATCGTTGCTTCCCTGTTTTATTGAGCCTGCTTTCATCCCACCTCCTTCCGCAGCTTGCTTGGTCAAGATGGATATTGGGCGCGGAGAGAGTCTTCGGCGGCGGTTCTCCATTGTGTCCGCCAAACAAGGTCACGATTGTGTACATTTAGTGCAAATTACTGGTTGCACAGCACGCTAGCTGGTACAAGCAGGCTACTTTATGCATGGCGCCCATCCTTCCCCTTCTTCCCCTACCCCCCTGCCGCTATTTTTGCTTGGAATCTTCAAAAGAAAGCGAGTAGCAGCATGATGTCAGTGGAGGCCAGGAACAGCCAATCGCAGCGGCCAAGCCACTCCAAACTGTCTTACTTCATCTGGCTTTGTGCTCCGCGCTCTGTTCCTTGTGCCTCGTGCAGCTGGATGCGATCGCCCCAGTGGATCTTGAGAGCGTCTGTGATGCCCTGATGCCATCTTCGACCGTCACCGCCATTGAGGATTGCTTTCTTGCCTGGCTCTGGGCGAAACCGCCGCGCAACCAACGTGATGCTATCTTTGGAAAAGGGGCTGAAAGGTGGCTTGCGTATACATGAGTACGACGAAGCTGAGGCGCACGCCGGCGGCGGATCGTGGGTGTGGGTTTGCGCCAGGCACAGCAAGGCACACCAGGAGACAAAAAAGGAGAACAAAGAAAGGACGACGTTATTATGATGAGAAGGCCAGTGGCTGGGATTAGAGTTGTCGGATAGAGTGTAGCGAATCGGACGCGCGAATCGTGCACGATTTGAAACAACTGACGACACCGATGAAAGATGCCTCCAACACTTTCTTTTGCGTGTGGCTGACGAGGCGCTTTTTCTCGTGCGTTTTACAGTACGCAAAAGGAAGCATAATTTGACGAGAGGTAAGAAACGTAGTCATCGCACATAACAAACGAAAACAAAACCAAGTTCAAAACTCAGGCTACATACAATCAGCGTGGCATACTCACGATGTTCTTCGTGATTGCCAGATGGCCAGGCCACGGGTTTGAAATACACAAGCAAGTGATGTTGCATCGCAGAAACGCAAGGAAGATTAAGCATGCATGAGCCGTAAAACGCATGTTTACTCTGTCAGCGCCAGGCACAAAAGGGAAAGTAAAGTAAAGGGAGAAAGATAAATCAGCGCATTCTATTTATCTCCATTTCTAAACTAAATCAAAGTAATCGTTTCGCTATTTCTGAGCACCGAATGTGTGTACTCTTATTTTTTGACCCTTTCTTCGCAAATATATTTCGCTGTCATTAACTGTATTTTATTCTCGTCCCATATAAAGCATACTTTGGTTGCATTTCACACCCTGTCCGACTCCCTTACCGCTTACTTGGTCTGCTGCGACGCCTTGCGCGAGTGGCCGCCGTTGGCATACACCTTGGACGGGGCCCGCTCACGCGAGGGAATGGGCGCAGCCGGTGCCTGGGCACCGAAGGCAAACGTCTGGTCCAGGCGGCGCTCGGTGTTCTGGCGCGAGTTGACAAAGTCGGGGTAGTTGAGCGTCAGCTCGACAGCACCGTTGACAATGTGGTCAACGGCCTCGACACCGAGCATGAACGAGTGGTCCTGGTTGCCGACCTCGTACCGCCAGCTGCCGAAGCGGCCACGGGACAGGATGTCCTTGGCCTGCAGCTTGGGCAGCAGGTCCTTGAGGACACCCTCGCGCTCCAGGGTGGGTGTCGGGTAGCCCTGGACGAACTTGCGGTGGTAGGTCGACACAATGGCGTCGGTGGACTTGATCATGTCGGTGTTAAGGAGGCCCTGGATACAGTCCTTGAGCAGGTTCTCCTCATCGACGGGCTTGAGCGACGACTGCGACACCTCCAGCATGACGGACCAGTACGGACCGGCCTCGGGCTCGCTCGACTCGGGCTTGCTGCCGTCGGCGTGGTACAACGTCGGCAGCTTGACATCGGCCTCCGGCTGGTTGTAGGGCGAGTAGTTGGAGAAGATGGTGGCGCGGTAGAAGGGGCAGTTGTCCTCAGGGAAGTACAGCTAGGAAGGGACATGTTAGCGGGAGGAAATTCAGCAGGGGAAGGGGGCTTCCGACTTACCCAGCACTTGTCGCCAATGCGCTCGGGGCGCTCGCCACGCAGACCGACACCGATGACATGGGTCGACGAGTAGAACAGACCCTTGGACAGGTCGACCAGCTCCTGGTCCTCCATCTTCTCGACGAGCTTGTCGACGGCCATGGTGTTGACCAGCTTGCCGTAGCCAATGGTGGTGCCGTCGGCCAGCGTGACAATCTTCTTGTCGGCATTGACCTTGGTGACCTCGCCCTTCTTGCCAAAGACCTTCTTCTCCTTGGGCAGGGTGTCGGCCACGGCGATCCAGATGCCACCAGTGCCGTCACGGGCCGGGAAGCGGAAAGTGGCGTTGGGGCCCCAGTTGCCGGCGACCTTGTTCAGGACGACGTTGCGAATGGTGTTCTTGACGTCGGGGGCGGCGACACGCTCACCGAGCCACTGGCACTGCATCTTGGTGGTGGGGACAGCCCACACCTTGTAGTTGTAGGGGCGCATGAAGCAGTCAGCGACACCCTTGCCGGTCATGCGCAGAATCCATTCGTCAAAGTTGGCGGGCTTGGTGTTGGCGACGCGGCACTCGAGCGCGGCGTCAATGAGGCCATCAATGCACTTGACCTGGTCGTCCTTGGGCAGGACGGAGATGTTGTTCTGGAAGGGGTAGGGAACCCAGAGCTCGCGGTAGCGCACGTAGGAGATGCGCTGGTGGGTGTACCAGTCGTCCTTCTTGGGAAGGGCCTCGTCGAGGCAGTCGTCGAAGTACTTGTAGTGAGAGAAAATGACGTGGCCGCCGACATCGTAAAGCTATAGACATGGCACAGTGTTAGAGCTAGTGGTCTCCCGTGGTGTCTGGAGAAGAGGGCAAGGGAAGGAGCGCATAACGTACGAAGCCCTCGGGGGTGACGTCGGTCGAGGCCAGACCGCCGGCCTTCTCGTTGGCGTCAACGATAAGCCATGACGGGCCGTTCTGCAAAGGATTGTTAACATATAGAAGCAGAGAGCTGCTAGGACAGGCAATGCGCAAGTCAGAAGAGAAGAAGGGGATACGTACGATGTGGTTGAGGCGCTTGGCAGCACCGAGGCCGGTCGGGCCAGCACCGATAACGAGAACGTCGACGTTGCTGCAGACGAGAAATCAAGGGTCAGCCTCGAGGTCCTGGGGTTAATTGACAAGCACAAAGAGCATAGGAAACGTACATGTCAGCCATTGTTGCGGATTGCTGTCTTCGTGGTGATCGTGAGAGAGGTTTGGGAGAGGGGCAGAAATGGGGAAGGAGAATGTAAGAAGAGCGGTAAGGGGCAAGGCTGCGGAAGCTCTAGAGAAAAAGAAGGGTCTTTCTTGTCAAAGAAACTCGACGAGAGCAGGACAGGGAACAAGGCGATGACAGATCGGCCACTGTGTTTGTGCTGGTTGCCCGGAAGCTGTTCCTAGGGGTTTGTTTTCTTTCGGCGTCAATTAAAAGGAGCAAAATAAAACAATAAAATACAGAATAGAAATAACGTGCTCCGTCTGCTCTGTGTCTCCGTCGTTCCTACCCCCCCTCGTGTTGCGACCAAAAAAAGAAAGAGCAACCAAACCAATGCCCCCCTCCACCTTCCTTCCCCCTGCTGGCCGGGCCCAAAGCGGCTTTGCCCACCGCCGCTTCTGCGTGCTCCTGCTCCATTGGCGATTGGCGGGGCGCCGACAGTCGTAAAATTATTATTGGATTTCTTTTTTTTATTTGGGTTTTCCTTTCCCTCGCCCCTCGCCCCTGACCCCTGTCCGGTCTTTCTTTTCTGTTCTTGTCCAACAGCCAGCCAGTGCGCTAGCGTTAGAGAAAAAGGGTTGAGTGGGGACAGCAAAAAAAGAGAAAATACGGGTAACCACAGACCGCTTCTAAAAGGCTCTAAAGTTTTGCTAGTGCTGTCACAAGCCGGCAACTGTGAAAGGCGCTATTTCGAACGCTACCACTGCCCCTTTTTTTCTTCAATTTTCTTGGGAGATAGAGAAGAGGCAATCTGGACGATAGATCTCGGCGCGGTCTGTTCTTCTGTGGCTGAATCTAATTCACGCTTTCGCTCCACTGGCCAATTTGGCATTGGGCCGGTAGCTTGCTGTAAGGCCTCCTATGAGGTCTGGACGGCGAGCTAAGAATGTCGTCGTAAGATATGTCTTAAGTGTACGACATATTTTCTTTGTTTCTTGCTTTTCATTCGAAGATTTGGGCCTCTTTCGGGCCTTGAGATATGGGAGATATGGGACAAGTCCTGGAAAGAAATCTGGGAAAATGAAAATAAAAAGGGGGCGAGGCAAGTCGGAATATCCGACGAGACAACCACGCCGCTTGTTGTCGAAAGAAAAGAAAGACAGAAGAAAGCGAGACCAGGCGGGAAATTGCAATTCTAGCCGTGGGCGCAACTCATGGCCAGGAAACGCGTGCGAAGAGAAGTGCTCGCCTGATATTTCGGGAAAGATATAACCACTATATTTTCAATATCACAATGTCACAATACTCAGTAGGTACCCGGAGAGGCTGGCGAACCTTTCCCGCAATCCATGACGCAGTCTGACGAACGGACTCTGGCACAGGTAATCAAAAGGATTGGAGGGAAGCGCGTAAAGTCAACATCAAGACAGGACATCATCTGTTGTCTCGTTGGCAATAGATACGTCCAGTCGTCAACCACCGAAAAGGCCCTCTAAAACGAAATAACGTGTATTTGCAGAAGATCACGATGTTTCCAGCGTAATTCGTATCTGCATATCATCGCGAACGGGCAGACCCCTGGTCGCGTTCCTACCAAAGTACCCAGGGTCCATCCCAACACCCGTTCATGGCCGATGAGTTAGGCGCGGCAAGGACAAGGCGAGGCTGACCTCCTCTTCGAAAGGCTTAGCCTGGCCCTGGTTGCTTTTTCTCGCCAAGCAGAAGTACACGATGAGACAAACGGGTGTCATTTTGAGTGCCTTGTATCTTCTGTGTCATGAATCTAGTGGGAAACGGCCCGGTTTGTCTGTCGTCTCGTCAACGCGTTTGACATGCCGTGGCATCTCTAGGTTGCAATACTCCTAACGTGCGACTCGGTCCAACGGGGAGCGGTAGGCCAGGCCGGCCGTTGGCAATGTCTATCAATCTAGCATTTATGCGATGGCTAGGATGCCCCGAGATGAATGGTGTACTTTTATTTGCGAGTCATCACACCGGATCTTTCTACGACGTATGTATCTCACTTTCCGTGCTCTGGTTCCCGTCACGTCTGCCACACATCCCATGGGGGCCTGACCTGGACCCGGGCCACGCGCTGCCAAAGCGTCAGCCGGCCTGGCCCGCGAACGCCTGCTCGCAGGTGGAAGCTAACACGGACGATTGAACACACAAAAATACAAATTTCATGTATCTCCAGAGAAATTCTTGATCTGCTGTGGCCCGTCAGCAGTACTCGTAAGCTTGCGGCAGTTGCTGGTATCTTACCGTAGAAGGGGAAAAGCCCGCCAATTGATTTACGTCAACGTGCAGCGGCATCGCCAAGATCTCCCAAAGCTCTTGGCGAAAGAGCTTCTCATCTGGGGCACAACCAGATGGAAGGATTTCCCCCAGTCTTTCCCGAACGGGTGATTGCACTGCATGTCAGGTCCCCCAATCACGCTGCTTTCATTCCAATGGACTGATCTCGAAGTCTTGTCGTCCCAATGTGATATAGGACAAAGATCGCGGCCTCGCTTTCAGACGGGCTATTGCATCAAAAGGGTAGGGGAGTTACAAGTAAGATACGTCGCAGAGTCTTGTAAAATCACCGAGGTATTGAATCAACTGGCCATTTCGACAAGAGGCCTAGTTTACTTTTACTGATCGATTTTTCTACTTGAGAGCCCTGGTCGAAGAAAGATATCTGTACACAGGGAACAAGAAACAAAATACAGTGGGCTCGCGTGGGGGCAGCGAGAGTCCTGTAATCCCATCACTCTCAACGGCCGTTCGTAGGGAAAGTTTACAACCCATCTGGGCAGCAGAAATATGAAGATCTGCGCCTGTTGAAACAGAAGCTGCCAAGTCAGGCAAGATACCCAACTTAGTATCTCAAGATAGCTCTCAAGATAACTCTCAAGATACTCTCAAGATAATAAGTAACAACGGCATTTCAGCTTGATCTTGTATATCTTGTTTCAGCTCTTTAAACTTCCAACTCAAAGCACGCATCGCAGCCACGTTTCCACGTTAGGAACCATTTTAAATCCAGCTTCTGCTGGAGTTGCATCTTGATTACTTCCCTTCGCCCCCCCTTTCCAAAAAGAAGACGCTGTCCGTCGCAAGGGGAAGGCTATCCAACGGCCTGGCCTGCTGTCTGCGTGGCCCCCTCGTTGCTTCTGATTTGCTTATAAAAAATAGAGTGCCTGAAGTGCCCCTTTCTTTTGTCTCTGCCGCTTCCACTTTACTCAGGTCTATCACCGTCGACATTCCATTCAATATGTGTCCACTAAACTCATTCTAGCGCGGAACACTGCTCCTTCTTTCGAGAAAAGCAGAGATAAAATAAAAATTCCAGTGCTAATTTAGCATGGCCCCCCTGCTCAAATTGAATATGGGGGATGTAACGCTTGACGAATAAATTCAGGGAATGTCGACAGCAAAACTTGACTTTGACTGCTTCCAGCCGAGCGGCACTGTAACTCACGGGTGAGAACCAATGCAGTCGCACAGGCGTTGCAACAGAAAAATCAAAAGAGAATAGCCGGCGGAACGCAGTCAAGTAAGACGCACAAATAAGATACAAGCAAGATACACAACCAACGTCCACAGAGGCAGACATCGTACAAGTACGTCGTACGAACGGGCAGTGATACGGAGAGTTCGAAGAGGAAAAGCACCAACGGGAGACGTCTCACAAGATACGGGAGACTGCTTCCTGTGCCGCAAGTCAAGGCGAGCCACTTGAAGAGGGAGACGCCCTTCTAAACTCCCTGGTTTTCATAGTGGAGCGCAGACCAAGCAAGAAGCGCCGTCTCTCATGCGAACTATCACATCTGGCAACAGTTTGCCGACAGCAGGGAGTACAGTACCTGCATAGCTGCAGATGGCCCAAGGTATCTTTTCACGCTAAGAGATAGCAAATGAGTACTTCCTCACGTGTGGCCTGTATCTTTCCATTCCACCTGTCTCATTCCATTCTCTTTTTTCCCTTTTTGATTAAATCATGGCTGTGCAAAACAACGCAATTTTCCGCTCCCGCTGGCCTCTCTCTTTGCGTCCGTCCGTTGGCCGGTGCCAATTTCCCACGCTCACATTTGTTCATGACAGTTCTCGTAAACCCATCTGGGTCCCATAGCGTGAAAGCTTCGCCTTTCCAGGGAGGACAGCACCGTGCCCAGCGGAAACAGGAGGAGCGGCCTGGAATCTTTCCTTGCCAGTGTATTGAAGAGAATCACAGCGCCTTCCCAAAGATACCATCGTTCTTTCTTTCTGTGCCTTTTTTTTCAATCCTCTCTTGCCTCTTTTGCCTGTCTTTTCTTTCATTGCCCGTCTCGCCTTCCCTTTGTCCTCTTAACCTTGTTCTAGTGCCGGTTCCTAATCTCTCCTTTTTTTTCTTAGTGCACCAGAACAGGAAATAGCGAAAAGTGACGGAGGGTGGTACTTGTGTCGTTCGCTCCTTCTTCGTGCCCCATAGCGCACCTACCACTGCACCACCCCCTATTTCCTTCGTATCCCCCACTCCTTCCCCTTCTGTGCTCCGTAATTATCTTGCGTTTCCTCTTTTCCTCCTCTGGGCTGCACGGTCTCGACCAATCTTTTGCAAACCAAGCTTTTCTATTCGCTTTCTTTTGGGACACCCTACACCCAACTGTCTGCTAACGCAAACGCAAACGCCAAAACTCGTTCTACCGCACCTGCGCACGTCGTATCAGAAAAGACGCGCACTAACGCATCGCTTGCCCCCCTTGTCTCCCTAGAGAGACCCAAGAGCGAGACAGAGAGAGAAAGGTGCCACGCTTCGTCATTGTCGCGGACCGACGCGCAACGCACTGCAAAGAGCAAAAAAAAAATACGCCAAACTCCCCTATTTTGCTGCAACGCGGGCAGAACAGGAAAAAAGTCGCAGCCTTCACGCTCTCTTCCTCCACCACTCTATCCTCCTCCACACACCCATCGCAACCGCATCCTATCTCACTCTCCCATTCTTCTCTTCCTCTTCCTCCTCTCGTCCCCTGCTATTGGAACTCGACTTTCAATTCCTCTCGAGACCAGTCGCCAAGTCCTCTCTTCTTTGATTTCTTCTCCCTCGCGCGCACATCCTCCCTCTCTCTATCCGTCACCCTCTCAACCTCACAACCGCTACCATGAGCGCCGAAGAGAAGATGCGGACATCGGGCGAGGGCCCCCGTGAGGCCGGCCCCAGCTCGTCTGCGCCCGTCCTGCCGACCGTCAACCCGGACGCCGAGAAGTCGCCGGCTCCCAAGTCCGCGATTCCTGCCGCTGCCTACGTGGTGTACGTCAACGCTGTCCCACGATCCTTTCCTCGCCACTATGCCATTTGCTAACCTGCTGTCTTTCCCGCGTGCAGTGCTTGGATCAGCTTGAGCTCGTCCGTCATTCTCTTCAACAAGTGGATTCTCAGCACCCTTAACTTCCGTACGTCGCCATTCGACCATCATTAAGAGTCTTGTCGAAAAGGAGAGACGACTGTGCCAAGACCATCGACATGTGCTAACGTTGTATCTGCAGGCTTCCCCGTCATCCTCACCACCTACCACCTGATCTTTGCGACGATCATGACGCAGCTCCTCGCCCGCTACACCAACCTGATTGATGGCCGCAAGAACGTCAAGATGACCGGCCGCGTCTACCTGCGCGCCATTGTCCCCATTGGCGTCTTCTTCAGCTTGAGCTTGATCTGCGGCAACCTGACCTACCTCTACCTCAGCGTTGCTTTCATCCAGATGCTCAAGGCGACCACCCCCGTCGCTGTGCTCCTGGCCAGCTGGGCCATGGGTGTGTCCCAGCCCAACCTCAAGGTGTTCATGAACGTCATGGTCATCGTCTTCGGCGTCGTCCTGGCGTCGCTTGGCGAGATCCGCTTCGTCATGACCGGCTTCCTGTACCAGCTCGGAGGTATTGTCTTCGAGGCTCTCCGCCTGACCATGGTCCAGCGTCTGCTGAGCTCCGCCGACTTCAAGATGGACCCCCTCGTCTCGCTGTACTACTTTGCGCCCGTCTGCGCCACCATGAACCTGATCGTTGCGCTGTTGTGGGAGGTCCCCAAGGTCACCATGGCGGACTTCAACAACGTCGGCTACGCCATGTTCTTCCTCAACGGCCTGTGCGCCTTCCTGCTCAACGTTTCGGTTGTCTTCCTCGTACGTACACCCACTACAATCCGCATGGCTCTTCTTGTAGTTACAACAGTCACTAACCCTCAACAGATTGGCAAGACCTCCGTCCTGGTCCTGACCCTGTGCGGTGTCCTCAAGGACATCCTGCTGGTCGCCGCCTCCATGCTGATCTGGGGTACCCCCGTCACGGGCCTCCAGTTCTTCGGCTACGGCATTGCCCTGTCCGGCATGGTCTACTTCAAACTGGGCTACGACACCCTCAAGAGCTACGCCGCCGAGGGCGGCCGCAAGTGGGCCGAGTTCGGCGCCACGCGCCCTGCCCTGCGCAAGATCATCATTGGCGGCTCCGTTCTGACGGCCGTCTTCCTGGTCTTCACCTGGGCCAGCCCAAGCAGCCTGCCGGTCAACCTGCCCGGTCGTTTATGATCAAACCACGCCCTACGCCCTTTCAACGCATGTTCCCCTCTTTTGCTATGGCAGTGTAAAACATCTTGACTGCACTTTTTTCGCTCTATTCTCCTAATCACGCAAGTGTCCCAACCCCTTTCTTCTTTCTTTTTCTACTTTCCAGGGAAGGGAGACATCCTCTCCGTCTCCTTTTCCAAACCACTTCCCCCATTCTTGACACTTGCTGGGAGTACTCGTACGACTACGAACCAAAAAAAAACCAAAGGCGTTCCGGCCCGACCGTGAAAAGGAAGGGCCTACGCTGAGCATTCGGAGTATATATTTTTAAACCACTGTTTTCTGTTATCCCCCTTCATATCTGTCTTTTCTTATTTTGTTTTTCTTTTCCCAATGCATCTCTCATTTCTTTACGCGGTGTAATATGTTAGGTCTACTTAATAGAAGGTTTCCAATTTGCTTTTAGGCTTTTAGTTACATGTGTTTGTCTATCTTTTTCAACATTATTTGGTGCAACGCCATTGATGTAGCATAACGGAGAAGGACGGTGGAGGAAAAGAAAAAGAGAAGGGGGGCGGATACATCTGCTTTGTACCAGGTGTTATCAGGCGGTGGATGGCTCTCAGGAGGACAGGCATGGAGACGTGATAGACCCTATACTTGCCATTTAAACCATATATTTCTTGAAAAAGAAGACCTGTGCCAAATGATATGTCAGTCAGTGTGAAAACTATGTTCTCGAGGCTTCCCATTTCACGGTAGACAGAAGGAGGGACAAAGTAGTGGTGGTTGTTCAAGTTTTTTTGTATCATTTCAGTTTCTTGATCTTTCTCGGGGAGTCCACCGAAGTGGTGACAAACTCCCCATCCATGAGCTTTTTGTGTGTTCCTGGCAATCAATCAATCCTTTTGACCAAACCGACGCCATCCCTCGCCTCGACTTTTCCCATCTTTTTTCCCGTCCCCTTTTTTCCATTTTTGTAATAACACCTTGTCGAACGCCTTTTTCCCCCAGGATTGACTATCGTCGTCAGCACTCCATCCAGGTCAATGCCTTTGACCCTTTTCCCTGTCCATGACCTCCTCGTCTTTGGTGAGTCGAGTCGTGTATCCGGACCGAATCGTGAAATGTGTCCGTAGGAAATTGTCGGAGAAAACGGCGCAACGAAGAGGTAAAGAAGAGGTGTGACAAGACAGAAAAAATGAGGAGATAAAGGAGAAAGTATCGTCAAAAGAGTATTGTTTAATATTTTTCTTTTTGGTTTATATGACCGGTTTTGTAACAGATGTTGGATACAACATCATGACCCTCCCGCAAGATGACAAAAAAGAGGAAAACGAAAACACAGCGCGAACCCTCGTGACATTTAGAATTCTAAAAGGTTAGCAGGGAACAACAAAACAACAACCTGGCGAGACTTGACATCGTCGGGACTTCAACTTACTCAGAGGGGTGAAGAACCACCGGTTCTTGCCGCTCGTGTACCGCTCCTCGAGGACCTTCTTGACCGTCTTCTTGGCCTCCTCCCGTTGGCTGACCTCCTTGAAGGTGTCGTTGGACAGGACACCCTTGAGGCCCTCCAGCTCCAGGGTGTAGCGCGTGGGCATCAGGTGGTTGTAGTTGACGACCTTGATGAACGGCTTGACCTTGCTGCGCTTCTCTTGCCGGGTCTTGGACATGCGGCGGGTGATCTTGGACGGGTAGCGCTCGATACCGGCGACCAGGGCGTGGCCGTAGGGGTGCAGCTTGTTGCCAGCATCAACCGGCTGGATGATGACGACCTGTGGGTGGGAGA
Source organism: Sporothrix inflata (assembly GCA_021396225.1). Lineage (NCBI taxonomy): Eukaryota > Fungi > Ascomycota > Sordariomycetes > Ophiostomatales > Ophiostomataceae > Sporothrix > Sporothrix inflata. Next base: position 70,218 of record WNYF01000004.1, on the reverse strand, counting down.
AAAAGCGATTGTTAGTCTCAAACAATGTCCTCTCTTTCTTCGACAGAAGCGATTGTCTCAAGTGGTCCCAGCGAAGCGACGGATCGGATGGGATGTCATCCCGTCATCCCACAGTCCCTCAACCTCCGGCCTCCAATCTCAACCCCCCGTTCTCCTATCTCGATTTTCAGCAGCAGCGCGACGGTCGGCGTTGGCGATTTCTGTTTCGTGATCGTTCTCTCTCGCAGGTCGGTAACATTCCCTTTGTCAATCGGCCCAAAAAACTGCGCCGTGGTCGTGTGGGATCGAGGTCGTAACAAGAATGTCCGGGATTCGAGATGCGTCGAAAAAATCGTCGTCGGCGTCGTGCTGCTACTTGTCGTGTCTTCCTTCTCCGTCCGGTCTCCGGTTCCAACAGACGTATCTTTTTCTCCTATCGTGGCCCTCGAGACAAAAACTTCCTGATTCTCCTTTTCTTTCAATCGGTTCTTACCTTCTTGCCGGCGTAACGGCCGCGGGTGATGATGGCAACACGGCCAACCTTGAGGAACTTCATGGTGAACTAAAGAAAAGAACTGAATTTCCCTTTAACTCGGAATGGTGGGCGGTAGGTTGGGTGTTGGGGGAAAGGAAAAGAGGCTCGACAGGACGTTTCGTGAAAAATGGGCGTCGATGCGAAAAAGTCGGTTTTGTCGATTGTGGTGCACAGGTCCGGAATTTCTTTCAAAGGGAACCACCAGAGGGGGAAAGACAGAGGCCGCAGTGCAAGGAGGATTAGGTTTTTTTCCCTAGCGCACCCTGACTTGACGCGCGCAAAATTTCGAAAAAAAAAATTGTGTGGGCAAAAAATATTCGCTGGACCGCGGATCCATGTCCTTCATTGGTCAAAATAGATGACTAAGTCACAAATCGGTGGGTACCTGAGGACAGAGGGGGCTTTTGGCCCACGTAGTATTTTAGATATCACGTGATATTTCGAAGAACCGGATTTTGGGCGAACAGAGGCTGTCTCCACTTTGGATGGGAGGAGAAGTGGAGAAAGTCACTCTGATTGGCTCCTTAGTTTGGTGCTCAAGTCTCGGGAAATCGTGGGTCAAACTGAGCATCTGGTTGCTCTCCGAGGCTCGCAAAGCAGAGAACACACGAAAGCACACAGTTAACGAAATAGAACGCTCCAATACACCGAGAGACAATCGCCAATTATGCCTGCTCCGACATACATTATCTCGCGGGTCGCCGACCCCATATTTGCCGTCTTCATCGGCGTGTCGGCGGCGGCGACGCGGATCAACCGGGAGCAAAAGGAGAAGGGCAAGACGACGCAGGAGACGCTTGATGTCATCAAGAGGTATGTTCGCGTGGGAAGAGGGGTTGGGAAGCGAATGGCTCATTATTGATGCTATTATGTACATGTTGTTCTGTGTTGCTATCCTACAACTGGGGTATTAGTTTACTAACCCTGCTCCCAGACGGCTGACGGGTACCACGAAGACGCCAGCAGCATAAGCAAGTGGACTGCTTGAATGCGACAACCCTCCCTTCCTAGCCCTCGCAACCGCTTTAGCTCTCGGCCCCGTACTCGCCCTTCATCATCTGCTGCACCATCTGGCCGCACAGCTTGGCGGTCGGGTTCGTGCCCACGGCCAGACCGCGAGCGATCTCGTTGCCGAAGCGGCCACCCATGGCGAAATCGCGTGACGCCGCCTCTTCAAAGTCCATCTTGGCCCAACGAGCCTCGGGCCGGTCGACGTTGGAGTTGCAGCGCCTGCCATCGGAAGCGAGCTGCTTGGACGTGGCATAGTACATGGCGGCGCGCTGAGTGAAGGCGAGGGACAGGGTCTTGGCGGCGGTCGGCGACAGTGCGGCTGACGCCATGTTGGCGGGCGAAGGCATAAGCAAGGCAATGGCCCGGTCGAGGTCGGACAGCACGGTGGCGGCCGCCTGTGCGCGCTCCTGCTCGTCGGCCGCGGCGCCAGTCAGAATGGCTTCGACACCTCGTTGCGGGCGAGGGGAGCCAAGCAAGGGCCCATTGGCCACCGGCTCGAGAAGCATGTCGTCACCATAGAGGCGGCGCAGTGCCTGGGCACGGTTGTTGCGGGCGCTGGCATACCGAGGGTGCTCGTCCACTAGCTTGCCCAGGCACGCAACACACGTCCGGTAGGCCTCGACGGGGTCGGCCAGCGTCTGTTGCTTGAGGCCGGCAAGCTCCATCTCGGCCTGCTGCATCGAGAGGATGAGCTCGCGCTCCCTCTGGCTGATGGCGCCATACTCGGTGGCGTCGGTGATGTGCGGGTCCTTGGGCAGCGAAGGGTCCAAACGCAACCCGCTCTCCGGGTTCGACTCGGGGTCGCGAATCTTGCCGAGGACATCAATGTCCCGCCGGCTCAGGGAGATGTTACCAGCCATGGTGATGTGATGGGGTGTGAGAAGGATAAGGTGGGTGATGAGGCAGCTCAAATTAAAATCGACAATCAAAAACGAATATTATTCTTGCAGCACCCTCGACAAACAGTCCGTTTTTAAAAGATGTTTCAATCGACAATCACAGTTCTTATTAATAACAGCTTCGGTTTATTTTGAGGTCATCGGGAGGCAAAAAAGTCACAGCCCGGAAGGTACAATCGACCAGTCACGAGGCCAGCGATCGGCTTTCCGTCTGATACGGCGCGTCTACTATTTGCGCAAAAGGCTCACTCTTACAAGTACACTATCAAACTGAGCTCTTTGGCTGGAATGCACGGCGCAAATGGCACCTTCCAAAAGCGACGCATGCGTGTCGTCTGTGGTGAGCAGGAGGTCGAGGAGGTGTGGGGCAACGGCACTGTGCTGAGGCGGAAAGCGGTTTTAGTGCAGCGGCCGACAAAAGGCAGGCGGCCAGCGTCGGCATGGCGCGGCTTCCCCCACAGCCAGCCCTTTGTAAGTCCGCGATAAGGGATAAGCGCGGCGGGCGGCGAGCGTTCCGCGACGACTAACAAAGCCGAGCGACACCAAAAAACCAGGCCAACATCGTCATCAGCCTGCTGATACACAGCACAGGGAGGGGGAAACGATGTGCACAATGGCAATCTTTGCCGCTGAGGGACAGTCTGACACGCCTGCATTTACGAGGACGCTGAGAGCGCTGACGGCGGCCACAACCACATAAAACTGGACGCTGTTGCTCTGTTGTTGGTGATCATCTGCGTTCTTTTCTGTTGGATATTATTTGCTGAACTCAAACGGACTTTCTGTGTTCTCATATTTAATATATCTCTACTAGTTTTCCTCCATACATTCCATCTCCTTCCCATTTCTTCTCAAATTTTATTACCTCTTCTATCCTCTTCCAACTTTCTCTCTTTCTTTTATATCACCAGATATATCAAAACAACAAACAGTACATCGCTCCCACCACTTATCGGCTACCCCCAGAATCACATTTTGTGTCCATGTCCCCGTCTGCCATCTCCGACTCGCCCAGAAACTCGGTTTCTGATCCGCACACCGCGCACAGGAACGTCTTTGGAGGAACCAAGAATGGAGCCACCATCGATGCCGCCGTAAGCGCAGCTGCGGGCGCGCCAACCTTCCACGGCTATGACCACGTCACCTGGTGGGTTGGCAACGCCAAGCAGGCCGCCAATTACTACAGCACCCTCTTCGGGCTGCCCACCTTCGCCTACCGGGGCCTGGAGACGGGCAGCCGCTACTTTGCTTCGTACGCCGTCGGCCACCACCGCGGCGGCGGCGTTGCCGACAGCGCCATCGAGGACGACCAGGACAACGTGTGTTTTGTGTTCACGTCGCCCATCCGCTCGTACCACCACCTGCCGGAGGACGAGCCCATCTCGGACGCGGACCGCGTGCTGCTACGCGAGATGCACGACCACCTGGAGCGCCACGGCGACGCCGTCAAGGACGTCTGCTTCACGGTGGACTCGGTCGAGGGCGTCTACCAGCAGGCGACCGCCGAGGATGGCGCCAAGGATGCCAAGGTGGTCGGCGTGCAGCCCCCCACCCAGCTGCACGACAAGCTGTACGGCGGCAGCGTCACCACGGCCGTGATCCGCACGTACGGCGACACGACCCACACGCTGCTCAACCGCGGCGACTACAAGGGTCCCTTCTTGCCCGGGTTCCGCGCCGTGGTGCCCAAGAAGGCCGCTCCCACCGGCACGGCCACCTTCAAGCCCGTCGTCATGGCGCCTGCGCCGGACGTCGGCCTCCAGCGCATCGACCACTGCGTCGGCAACCAGGACTGGGACGAGATGGAGGCCGCCTGCGAGTTCTACGAGAAGCGCCTCGGCTTCCACCGCTTCTGGTCCGTCGACGACAAGCAGATCTGCACCGAGTTCAGCGCCCTGAAGAGCGTCGTCATGTCCAGCGGCGGCAACGCCGACACCGTCAAGATGCCCATCAATGAGCCCGCGCCCGGCAAGAAGCGCTCGCAGATCGAGGAGTACATTGTTTTCAACAGTGGCGCGGGTGTCCAGCACATTGCGCTACGCACCCCGGACATTGTGTCGGCCGTGTCCAGCCTGCGCGCGCGCGGCGTGCAGTTCATCGACGTGCCGCCGACCTACTATGCGGCGCTGCGCGAGCGGCTAACCGCCAGCGCGGCGGGCACGGGCGCGAAGCTGGCGTGGCACATTAGCGACGAGCAGCTGGCCATTGTCGAGCAACTCAACATCCTGATCGACTACGACGAGGGTGGCTACCTGCTGCAGCTGTTCACCAAGCCGCTGATGGACCGCCCGACCGTCTTCATTGAGATCATTGAGCGCAACAACTTTGAGGGCTTCGGTGCCGGCAACTTTAAGAGCCTATTCGAGGCCATTGAGCGCGAGCAGGCCGAGCGCGGCAACCTGTAGGGTATGTTTAGATAGATGAACGTTTATAAGAGCACATAAGTTGCTATCTACGACGGTTATGAGATTCTTTTATTCTTTCTCGCTTGAAAATAATTTCGATCGATCCTTTAAATATTATTTTATTGTCTGAAAATGACAAAATCAAAGAAATGGAAACAATTTTCACTAAAGAATAATTTGTAAACAAGAAAAATTATATCTTAAAACTTGACAAGATAATAAAACTGTAACTTTAAAAAGGCTGAAAAGTCGCAAATCAAACGTAAATGTCACATTTTGCCTGAGATTCACAAAGGTTGCAAGAATGTTATGTAGTCGTTAAGGTATTGTGTGTATGTAATGCTTCTGTTAACGTAAAGAAAGTAAAGACCCCAATTATGATGCCGTTTTCTACAATGCTAGCCCAACTACATAGGAGTAAGATGTTTCTGACTCTTATTCCCCCTTTCGCCTTCTCCTTTTCATCTCCGTGTCCTCCACTCTACACCTCCTCGTTCTCCCAGTCCTTTTCGCCAAACATTGGCCGCCGGTTACCGTTGTTGTTGTTGGAGCTCTCTAGCTTAGCCAAGAACTCCGGCGGCAGCGTCGGGATGTACTTGTGCTCGCGCTCGCGGTTCATGCCGCCGAACCCGGCACCGTAGGACACCAGCATGTCCGTCGCTGACGGCAGTGTAAACGGCAGCATCAGCGCCGGGTCGAGCAGCAGGTGCTTGGGTGCGTCGTCCTCTTCGTCGTCGTCGCCGTTGTCGAGCTTCTTGGCCGGCGTTGTCGTCGGTGTCAGGTTGCCGCCGCCGTTGGCACTGGCGCCCTTCTTGGCGGGTGTGGAGGGTGCGTCCTTGGCGGCTTGTGCTGCTGCCTCGGCCGCCTGTGCCTCGCTCACCTTGACGGCTGCCGACCCTGCAAAGTTGGCTAGGGCGGGTGGTGCGCCGTAGGCCGTTGCCGCGGCCGTCGCGACGGCGTTCACGATAAAGGCTGGGGGTGTAGGTGCGGGTGCGGCCGCGGGCTTCGACAGCTTCTTGCTGCTGCTCTTTGTTGGCGGCGTCGGCGACATGGTCTTGCGCCGGTTGCGTATTTCCTCGCGCCGCAGCGCCGCTTCACGCTGGATCGCCACCAGGTACTTCATCGCGCTCTTGGGCAGGCCTTTTTCGCCCACCTCAGGCCGGTAGTGCTCGGCCGCGTGGATCAGCTGCTGCGGGCTCAGCGACTTGAGCTGTTGCAGCGTGCCCACGAGCGCCTCGAGGTCGTCGGCGCCCAGCGACGAAAAGCACTGCAGCCATTGCAGCAGCTGGATGACGGGTTCCAGGTGACGCCGTGCGGCCTCCATGGTAGGCTCGCCCGACGACCGCATCTCGCCGTGCTCGTAGTGCTCGGGCATGCGGTTGTTGGTGCGTGCCCAGTCTTCGAGGATCGAGACGTTCATGCGGATCTGCATCGCCTTGGTGCGCGCCAGGTACTTGCGGTTGGACATGATGCGGTTGAACAGCTCCGCACTCAGCCAGTACAGCAGCTGCGAGATGATCTGCGCCGTGATGACCGAGTGCACGTCGTACAGGTCGAGCACGAACAGCGTCGACGACAGCAGCGACGTCACATTGCGCGGCGCCGGCTTGGCGCGCTGCTTGGGCGAGGGTGGCCGCATTCGCCGCTCCAGCGGCTCCTCCTTGACTTCCTTCTTGCGCTTGAAAATCTTCCACTCATTCTGGAACGTAATGTCCTCGAACCCGGGGATGATCTCGTGGTCCAACATGCCCGCGTCGAGTACCTTGTCGAGTCGGCGCTCGGCGTCGCGCACAATCAGGATAAAGATCTCGTTGATGAGCTCGGCTAGTTGCGCCTGGAACTCGGTTGTGGCCTCAACGAGGCCTGCGTCCTTTTTGAGGTAGTGTAGGAGCAGCGTTGCATTGGAGATCCAAAAGGCCAGGATGGTCATGTCCCACTGGTGCTGCTCGACGACGTCGTTAATCTTGTCCATGGCCGTGACCAACAACTTCGCTAACAGGTCTTGGCTGGCGTGGTAGTGCGCATAGCGAGCGCTCAGGAAGATGACGTTGGCGGGCACGGGTTTTTGTGATGGCGAGCGCTGGGGCTGCATGTTGGTGATGACAATGTCGAGGATGCGGTCCAGGTCGACCTCCTGGAAGACGAACATTTGGTCGTGTAGGCAGCGTGACCAGTCAAACTCCTGCTGCTCCTCTTCGAACTCGTCCACCGGCTGCTGTCCTGTTAATAACGGGTCCATAAGTACACACAAAGACACAAGAAAGCAGAATACTTACTTCTGGCTGGTCGTCGATGCCGACGTTGCCCAGATCCACCTCCAGGTCGCGTGCGCTCTCCATCATCATCCGCCGGCGCATCTCGTTCTCGGCCATCTCCTCTTCGAACCGGTCCTGCGAGAAGCCCGGGTTGTAAAAGTCGTCCGTCACGCCCGCGCTGCCGATGTTGTAGCCGCTGTCGTGTAGGTAAAAGGACATTTCGCTGTCCGGGGGCACAAAGTCAAAGGCCGTGCGCCCGCTTGACGTCTTCGTGTCCGTCGCCGCGCCGCTGTCGAGCAACAGCTTGGCAATGTTCTTGTGCCGGTTCGTCATGGCCCACATCAGCGCGCTCCAGTGGTTGCGGTCCTGCCGGTCGACGTCAGCACCGGCGGCAATCAGCGCCTGCACGACACCCTCGTGGCCGAAGCAGCTGGCGTAGATCAGCGGCGGCGTTCCGTCCTCGTCGGGCACGTTGAGGTCGATAAACGGCCGCGCCTTGCCCTCCAGGATCTTCCGGACCTGCGCGACGTTGCCGTTGCTGGCCGCCATGTTAAAGACGCGCTGCAGTGTCGCGCGCTTCTCGTCGTCGGACAGCTCTTCGTTGGACGCCACGGCGTCCTCGTCTTCGGCAATGGCGGTGGCGTTGTTGGAGAGCGCGGCTTGTGCGGCCAGCATTTCCATGAGCCGTGTGTCGCTGTCCGTGACCGGGCCCTTTGTCAGGTCCTCGCTGTAGTTGGGGTCGTTGAGGGTGAGCTCGCCGAAGCCGAGCGGTTTCGCAAGCATGGGGGAGGTCAAGAACTGGGATTGTCCTGGGAGGGGTAGGTTAGCATCACCAACAATAAAAACATGAAACCCTCTCGGCATGGTGTCTAGCTCACCTTGCCATCCGTCGTAGAGTTCTGTCTCGGGCACGAGGTCTGTCGGCCGTCGCCGGTCGTCGAGCGACTTGGGCAGGTCTAATGGCAGCGCGCGCGGCTTCTTGGAGTTGCTAATGTCCTCGTCGCCCGACGACGCGAAGCCGCCGCCGCCGAAGGCGTCGTTCTCCACATCGTCTGCATCCATCGTTGCCGAAGCCTGCCGGGCCGGGTGAGCCGCCGTCGGGACTATATCAATATGGAAGCTCCTTCAGGAGTTCGGCGGTGATCGGAGGACGCGGGGGAGGGCCGCAGTCCACACCACCCCAGGTCGAGTCGTGCGTTGTGTGTTTTGTTGCTGCCAGGGGGCAATGGTCGTGTGCTGCTCGTCTCTCGATTTGAAAATGGTTGTCGTGCTTGTCCCTCAGCGCATCGCCTGCGATTGGGCTTGTTGAGTTGAGCGTCAAAGATATGATTGAAAGTTGTCAAAGGTCGCGGAATGGGCGGGCGCACTTGTTCGTCTTTCTGTTGGTGACGGTCGCTCCTGCTGTATGCACCACAGGCGGTGGTGGTGGTGGTGCTCTTGCCCTGGCTGGTTGTGGCGCGGGGCAATCGACTAATGGAAGGCGCCCGCAGCAAGGGAAAGTGGGCGGACTTTTCGCGGTCGTCTGTATTCCGGACGCGGTCCTTCTTTGGAATCGGCAAAAAAGAGGCAAAATATGAAGAATAAAAGGAGGAGAGAGATCAAGCTCGTTCGCCAAACCACCTGGTCGTTTTTGTCCTATTCAACAATCTACTGATCGGTGCCCGACAAGGGACAATGCTCCATGTTGGGAAATTAGACTGGAACGCAGCTAGTTACTGTGGACATCTAGGCCTCCATATTGCGCTGGCAGCTAGCGATATGGCCACGCGAAATTATATAAGCTTGCGTGACACATCACGTGATTACGACGAATTGGTGTTCAGTGATTATTATTGTGCCGTCTTGTTCTGCATTTATTTCTTCTTGACTGAAACTATCAGGTGAATAGAACTGGAGTTTTGTGTGTAGAGATACTAGATATGTATGCTGTGCGGCTTTTGTGTTGTGGCGGACCTGCATCATCCTCACCATTGTGTGCTCTGTTTCACGACTGCTTCCAAGGCCAACTTTTGCACAGGTGATTGTTGGTCATAACTTTCAATTTATTTTTATCCAAACGCTACAGCTATATTACTCTGTCATTGACCTTTTTAGACTTAAATCGCTCTTGTGCCAAACACGCGGATGCGCTTGACACCGCCGTCGGGGATCATGACCAGCTTCACATGCGTGGCCACCTGGCCAGCCGGCAGTTGCGACGTAAACTCGTGCTCCTGGTCGGGGCCGCACTTGGACGGCGGCACAGCGTCGACCCAGGCAGCGTCGTCGGCCGCGGGCTCCGACCCAGCGGGGCCGGTCCAGCGCAGCGCCTCAACCTTGACCTTTTGCGGGAAGTTGCCGCGGAAGTAGGCGGTGTCAACAATAAAGCGTTGGATGTTGCAGGCGGCGCCCAGGCGAATGATGGCCCAGTCGACGTGGCCCTTGGTGCGCGACCGCGACGTCTCCCAGCCGTCGCCCATGTCCTTACCGCGGCCGGGCAGCAGCAGGTTGTCCTTGGTGCCAAAGTGCTGGTCGCTGCAGGCCACGGCGACACCGCCGTTCTGGGCGGCCGCGAGGTCAAAGACGGCGCTGGCGTCGGCCGGGAACACAGGCACGGCGTGGCCAAACAGGCGGAAGCGCGCAATGCCGCCATCCGGGTACATGTTGAGGCGCACGTGGGTGTAGGCCTTGGCGGTCTCGGCGGCCAGCTTCCAGCCGTGGCGCTGCGACGGCCCGCACGGCTGCACGCCCAGGATGGTCTCCCAGCCGCCGCGGCTGCCGCTCCATGACATGACTTCGTTGTCGTTGGCGCTGAAGCAGCCCTCGACCGAGATGGCGGGGGCCTCGTTGCCGCTGAAAAAGGCCGTGTCGATCTCAACGCCCGTCACGGTGCCAGAGGCGACGCCCAGGCGGATGATGACCCAATCAAAGGGCTCCGGGTTGTGGCGGCGCGTCTCCCAGCCGTCGTACCAGGCCCCGCTGAAGACCATCTTGCCCGCCTCGCGGATGGGAGGCGTGGACGTCAGCAGGTTAGCGGCGTCGGCAAACCATTGGTTGGAGAAGGCCAGGACCTTGCCCTCGAGGCCGGCGGAGACGAGATCTGTGCATGGGCGGTCAGCTGTGAGCGATTTGAGGCGATTTGGGGTGCAGAAGCGAAGAAGCGACAGCGTGGGGGCTATCGTGCACAGGCCTGCGCAATGTACACCTCACGTACCGATGCTGTTGGAGCGGAACGTCGTGTCAATGTCGGCGGCGGGAATCTGCGTCGCCTTGACGTCCTCCAGGGGGTATTCGGCCGGCTCCGACATTTTTGATTTGTGCTTGGGGGTATATAAGTGCGTGGTTTCCTTTTCTTTTGATTTTGCAAAATATCCAAAAGATATCCAGCTCGAATACCTTGACGCTTTTTAAAACGAATAAATGGGAGAGGGTTATATAACAAAAATGTCGAGAACGAGAGAAAGAGAGAAATGGGTTGCTTGTGATAGTGCTCCACAAAGCTTCTTGGCCCGATGGAGAAGTGTTAGGTAAAAAGTAAAAAACGCCGGTTTTGCCACGGCACTTGTATCTTTGTATCTCGAACTCACTGACCAGAACAGAACTAGAACTCACGACGACGACTTATAAAGACGACCTAATAAAAAGACGGCAACGGCTCTCGTTTTGAACTACCTTTTCGACGCTCTCCGACACTCTCGAGATATCACGACTTCCGATAAAAAAACAGACCTTCGACACGCAATCGCGCCTCGAGGCACGCGAGACGTTGAGATATCGAGGGTCCGGCCGGCCGCGGTCGGGCTCCAAGCTCCTGCCATCGGACAAAGCCGATACCGCCCACAGAGAACGGCGATAAAGCGATAAAAGGATAGGTTTTAGTGGGTTGGACAGCGTCTTGGTAGGGGTCTTCCAGGTTGAATGCTGCGTAGAAATTCTGCCGCTACGCGCCAATCACTTTCTGGTGATAGCCCACCAACGAAAATACGTAATAGCGGGCCGCAAAGCTCTTGCTGTTTGGACGAAACTTAGGTAATACGGAGTCGGGGCGGAAGCGTCTAATTGGACAGGCAGGCACGCATATAAGAACTCGAAAAACGAAGGCGCAACTGAGGTTCTTGTCTGCACGGTATCAAAAAATTGCCCGAATCGGAAGGGCATCTCGGCATGTCGTTGGCACACAACACGGCTGGCTGGCCGAGGGCAAGAGCGGCCGAGCAAACCTACGTAATCAACCGCCGTTGCGTGCAGTGCACAGCACAATGCGGGGAGACGGCACCAGGGCCTGTTGCACCCCCCACCAGGCCAATCAGCCCCTGCACGTTAGCAAGCACGTAACGCTGGATTACGGAGTTCAGTGCAATTTACCACCGAGCTCTCCCCCCTTTCATCGTCATCGCCATCGACCCTCGACGTGGCGCAATCTAGGGCACTGCAGTCCCCTCTTTCCGCCGTCTTCAGTCTTTATCTCTCGCATATCTTCTTGTCGACATTTGGCCTTCTCTTTCCCCAGACATCCGCCAAGCCATCGACATTTGACCCTGATCGGAAGCTTCCGTCGACGACAACTGTGAAACTTGGCAAGCTTCGGCCGAGCTCAGAAAAAGAGGATTGAGCTCGCATCGGACCGGGCGCTATTTGTTTGTGGGGGCTCTCTTCACTGATTCGCGGAACACCAACGCAGACGGGACAACAACCTGAAGACCCAATAGCCAAAGCACCAATGGCATCGAACACAGAGACCCCGGCCCAGGCGCCGATCGAGATCAACGGCGACCGCGTCGACGAGTCGGCCCCGCTGCTGGGAGAACCGGGCGACGTCCTGCAGAAGCCGGGCGAGAGCATCTTCTCCAACTTTTACACAGGTGCGTATTCACGTATGCCCCCTCTTCGTTTTTGTATACGGTCTAACCCCCTCTAGGCACTGCGTGGCTTGCTCAGGCCGGCGCGCTCTTGCTCGTCGTCCTCGTCTGGACCGGCGTGTTCCGGCACCCGCCGCTGCTCCCGCTCTTCTCGCCTCACCCGCTCCTCCAGTCCGTCGGCGTCTTTGTCGTCATCCAGGCCATTCTTGTTTTGCAGCCGACCGCCACGCCGGGTGACAAGGTCCGCGGCGCCCACGCCCACGCCGCGCTGCAGCTGCTGTCGTTTTTCATTTTGGTTGGCGGCGTCACCATCATCGAGACCAACAAGATCCGCTCGCACGGCGTGCACTTCCACTCGGCCCACGGCTACCTCGGCGTGCTGACGGCCGTCGTGCTCGTGGGCCAGTACCTCTTTGGGTTCTTGGTTTGGCTGGCGCCCGCCGTTCTCTTTGGCAGCGGCCCGGACCGCGTCGACCGCGCCAAGGCGCTGTGGAAGCAGCACCGGTGGTCCGGGTACGCGGTGGTGCTGCCGCTGCTGCTGGCGACGGTGGCGACGGCGACGGCGACGGACTACAACGTCAACGTGCTGGACATCCGTCTGTGGGCAGTGCTCGTGGCGATCGGGCTGGTTGTGGTGGGCGTGTACCCGCGCATCCACATCCGCAAGCTGGGCATGCGGCAGTGATTCTATGGAGTGAGGTAGAAGGTGGGAGGAGGGAAACCTTAGGGATGAGAAGGAGAGACACAGATGGATGAGACGGGAAAACTTCATACGAGAGCTCCTGGAGACGTGAGGTTTGGAAGTATAAAGACAATGGTATCTAAGGTGTTGGTTAATACGGTTTACATCGGATTTTTTGAGTACGTTCTTCTTTTTTTTGCGAGATCCCAGGACAGGATCTGATAGTTCTGCATATTGGGCAGATATGGCACCGACAGATATTAAATAGCGTATCGTATCGATCACTTCTTCACAGCCTTGTCGTGCCGACTACTCGCGATTCGCTGATCAGCAACGCCTTTTTATGCCGCTCTCCCGAACGACCTGGAGACGCCATGACGCACCTGGCAGGGATAGAGACCCTTGGAGATCCGAAACGCTTGCGTCTGTTCAAGTTGCGTACATGTCCACCTAGCAAAACATCTTTCTGACTAGCAGTCCGTCAACAAACAACATAAAGCTCTTTTTGTCGAGGCATTGACGAGAACGGCTCAGTCTAAACTTCAAATCGGGCCAAGAGCCAATCGAACGGTTTGGTGCTACGAATTGTGTGTTCTGCAAAGAGTGGACTGGTGCGGTGGTGTTGGCTGAAAATACAGCGCCGCTTCAGGTGGATTGCTTGGGGGGTGTGGGAAACAGGCGACCCAAGCGGCAAGCAGGGGACGCCGGCTGCTGATTGGCCAGCAAGGCACGCCATTTCCGCATTGGCTCCCGCCCCTACGTCATAATCCCAATCTTGCTTTTTCCGGACAAGGTCGTATTGTCCGCTTTTCCCATTCTCTATTCGTGTCCTGCGATTGGAACAAAAACGGGGCCCCAAGGAACGACGACACTCGGTCGACTCGGACCATTCTGCTGGGCGATCGTGGGCTGGGGAAGCGAGGACACGTGCAGAAAACCCACTGATTTCGAAGAATAGAAGGATTCACTCGATTTTTGGCGTGAGCGAGGCCGCCGGTCTGCCGTGCCTGGGAGGATTGAAATGCGTAAAGATGTGCAGTTGGATGTGTAGTTGTCTCGCATGGCGCACATGCCTTCTTTGTTGAACGCCAGCGAAGACGAGTAAGTAAACACGAAAAATTGCAACGTCGCAGTAAGCAACAGACGGGCTTGAGACAGTGTCAGGTAGGACAGAACAGAGCGAGACGTAGGAAGAGAAGAGAGGAAATCAAAAAAAAAATAAGATGAGAAAATAAAGAGAGAAAGGAAGTAAAGACACAGTCCGGGCCAGACGGCAAGGCGGCCAGAATGCAATAGCGGACTCCAGGTAATCAAGATTTACAATTGCAAGGTGGTCCCAGTCGACAACAAGGCCAGAGGAAACGGGACATGCATCGACGGTCTCTTACAGCCGGCACATGAACGGAAACGGACAGGTCGACGCTCGTTGAGTTGACATGCAGAGCGAGACAGATCGCGCTCGATTGTGCCCTTGGTGGCCTCTTGCGGTCTGGCTTTGCACGACGTCAAAACCGGGAAGGAGCTAGGCTGTACGGTCTGTACGGGGGACGGGATATAATCAGAGGCAAGTGCGCGCACTGACTCGTTTGCACGACGCTGGAGGAAGGAACAGCCCACAGCCCACAGCCTGGCTCGGTAAGAATAGCAGCGGCGTGATCCATCGTGATCCAGCCCGGTTTGGCCCACCGGATGTTTCTTTTTTTGCTCTGCTTAAGATGAAAATCTCCGTGGGATGTTTGTCTCGAAGCATCCGGACGTTTTGCGCAGATGGTGCCTTCCATCGTTGCCACCGGCGCGCTTTTGCTGCGGAGCGGCCGCAAATAGGAAGTATAGAGAAGGCGCGCAATCAGGCGACCACACACATCGTGCCTTCCCACCTTGCCATAGCGCCCCTCACGTTCATTAATTTGCTCGCCCTTTTGCAGCATCTCCTGAGCCAACGAGCGCACCTGTATCTGCACTCATCAATGGGGGAAGGAGCACCACACGACGTATGTTCTTTCCCGAGATAGTCCAGACAGCCCCAATGGGGACAGGCGAGACAGACTCAACAGGCCAGTCCAGGCCCATTTCGCCGGCCCACCCAAAAAGATGCGCTACGCTATTTTACCTGCGCGCGCGACCACCTGAAAAAAATTGCAGCTGCCAACCCCCCAGCCCCCGGTTACGTCATAGGGCGCCGATCGCCAAGTTTTTTGCGGCCTTGTCCCCCCATGGACCATGCCTCAATTTGCCTACTTCGTCGCGCGCCCCCCGGCCTGCTCTGGGAAATGGGTAACAAGACCAGAAATACCAAATCCTGGCCGGCCCCAAAGCCCCCAATCCTGCTAAATTTGCCCGTTGCTGTCGTGCACGCCGCCGCTTCTCACGTCCGCACGTCCTCACGTCCTCACATATCCTCACTGTGCTCACACGCGCCTTCCCTCCCAAACTCCTCGTCTGGGCTCCTTCCTCCCCCACTCCCTTGCCCACCGCACCTTCCCCCTTCAGACGCCGGATCTGTGTCTCCCTGCCCTCCCCTTTCCCTGCATTGCCTCTGAACATGCCCTGAAATATCTTACAGCTAGATGCCCCTTCTAGCACATTGTACTGGACGACACTGGCACGTTAGGTTGGACCTGCAGTAATACTAGTTCGCCCAGCACGTCAAACCGGACCTGGACCTGGCCGCTCTTTTAGCTCCCCTTCACACATCGGACGCCTTCTACTTCGCAACTCCCTAGCCTAGCTGGGTCGTCACTGCCACTGGAAACACAGCCTGCCTTGATTTCGTCCCTGCTGCGTACTGTCCGAATCCGCTCGCCGCCATCACTCTTCCATCATCCCATTGCCTCTCGTCTTCACCCCTTCTTTGCACTTCTTTTCGTTCTGTTTCTACTGTTCCTATTTGTTTCTTCCCCTACCGTTCGACGCCTGCTGGCTTACCGTCCTTTTACGTCCCCCCCTAAAATTCCTGTTTTGCGCTTCCGTCTCGCCGTTTAAGTACCCCCCGCCCACAAACAACTATACCCAAAGCGCGCCCTCAAGCTTTGCCAGGCTTGTTTTCTGCTTCCTGTTCTCTATTTCCTCCAATCCTTTCCCTGTTCGATGCTTCCCACGCTTCCCACGCATTCCCACTCCCTCCATCTCGTTCTATTGATTGCAGGCCTGTTCAGCAACATACCCATATAGGCTGAGACCAAGAAAGAGAGGGAGAGAGACGCGCACTGCAAAACCCGTTTCCAAAACAAACATTGCTGCCATCCGACGACCACGCACGCCCACTCCCTTTCCCCGGACTCGACGACCATATCCGCAGCTCGCAGAGTCTTCCTCCAGTTTAGACGATCCCGTGGCCCAGTCCTGTCGACAAAAGTAGACGAAGACACGCAGCAGCAAGTCACCACCGCCTACGCGATCCGCGAGCGATCATCCGACTATAGCATCAAGGCACAACAGAGCATCGACAGTGACAAGCAGCACGAGGCTGGTTCAACGCTACGGATGGTTCCCACCCTTGGCACGGCCTTGAGATGAACTGCCAGCAATGGCAAGCTGGGCGAAGAGCGGACGAGGGGCCGCACCTTCACCTCAACAAAGTCCAACATCTCCAGGCACCGGAGCCACCATGCCGTCGCCGTCTGAGGCTATGAACAACAGCAGACACGCCGAAGACACACATCAGGCCTCTTTCGCCGGCAAGGAACGCAGAACGTCGAGACCAGGATCCACTAGTGCTCGATCGAGCGGCAGCACATCGCCCAACGCCGAGAAGCGCACCAGCAGCCGCCGGACAGGCCAGTCCGCACCGTCGGTATGGACAGCAAATCGAGACGATCACCGCCAACGCCAACGCCAACATCAACACCAAGAACAACACAACCATCACCACCACCACCATCAACAACAACAACAACAAGAACAACAACAACAACAGCAACAGATAGAGCAACAGGATCTGCAACACCAAGATGCCACAAGTCCACAACACCAGCTGAGCGACTACCGCCAGCGGCTGGCACGAGAGATGTCGGCACGCGTGAACAACCAGACCTCACCTGTGACGAGCCCGTTTGCAAAACGCCCATCGCCCATCGAAGAGGAAAAGATGTCCGCATCAGGCTCGCCATCGGCACCAACCGCATCACCAATAAAACCAACCGCCCTCCCTTCCGTTCCTCCCTCCGCCCTGCCCTCGGCTCTCTCTTCAGCGCCACCTTCCTCGTTGCCCTCCACATCCTCTTCCGATACAACGACGTCCACCGACTCGACCCGAACCGTGCGTGCTGGCGATCTGGGCAAGGGCATCACGGCACGGACGCCATCGTACCCATTCCCTCGCATGGTGACGCCCGGCGCTGGAAGAAATGCCTCGTTCACATCGACGGCTGCGTGGTCTGCACATGCTCGATCGTCACAAGCTCAGCCGCAGACAGATCACGAGAGAGGTGCGACTGGTGCCGACTTTGAGTCAGGAGAGAAGTCGGCACAATCAAGACCGGGTACGCAGCGCGACGAGTCTTCATCCAGTCGATCCGACCAGGTGCTATCGAGCCCGTCAACACCCGCTTCTGCCATCACTTTTCTGCCAAGCAATGCCCTCGGCCGTGGACAACGGGGCGAAGCAGACCATTCTGCCGCATACAATGGTGGCCGGTTCCCCGACCGCCACGATTTCGAAACCCCGAATTTATACGAACTTTCCCTTGCCTTATCGTCGGAGCCAGGACTGGATACGTGGTGGAACACTGTCGTTCAGATTGCCACCCAGTGGTTCAAAGCTGAGCGTGTCGCACTCGCTATTCCGTCTGATTCGACCGACGTTGAGAACATGCCGTGGGGCCAAAAGGCGACTTTCAAGGCGCGCGAGAGGGACGATGACCTCAGCTTAGGCTATATGGGGCGTGACGACAGCCTCGGTGCGGGTACAACCGATCTCTCCGATGCTACGCCACTCCTTTCCACCTCCGGTATCCTATCTCCACCTCCACCGGCTGTATCTCCGGCCCCGGCCGAACAATTGCGCCGCCCCAGCCTTACCGCCCGCTATTCGTACACGACATACGAGGAACAGAGGGAAAACAACGAGCTCGAGGAACCGAAGCGTGCCATCGCCACCGAACAAGCTCCCGCTACGTCGCTTCGCCCTTCGCTTTCAAGATGTCAGACTTCGCAGCCGGTCGCGACACAGCGTTCCGATATCCCCAAGGCCGACTCGCCGTCGGGAATGCTGCCGCCGAAGCCGTACACCGCGCTCAAACATTCCGCCCTGGAAGAGCACGATGCCGTAGAGGACCCGCATGGCACGGCCTATGTGGCCGGATCTTCGCTTCAGCAACAGACCGATACCAGGGGCAGAGTCTTGCCTGTCCTCCAGGCTCTTGACTATGAAGCAGATCCACTGATTGACCACAACGGCGTGCAGCGTGTCCTGGACCGCGGCCATGTCGTGGCCCTGACCCGTTCATATCCTTATATCGCGCACAAGCAGCCAGAGACGCCGGCTCCGGCTCCAGCCTCCACTCAAAGCCAACACCCACCGCCCCCCAAGAGCGAGGATGAAGAGACGATGGCGAACACAAACTTGTCTAGGCTGGCCAACGAACTTGCCAGCGGATCCAGCCAGCGGATGCAACATGAGTCCTCTCTCAAGCTCTCGGCGCTCCTCGGGTCGAGTGGGCTGCCTTACACAAAGGGCTCCAATGTTCGGCCCAGCGCCAGCTACATGAGAAGACTTACTGGAGCTAGCATTGCTTCAAAGCTGGAAGAAGCGAAGCCCCAGCGCTCAAAGTCGCCGCTGTACGAGGAGTACGAACAGATGCCGCCTTCGCCGTGGTCGCAGTCACCGGTACCGTCTCCGGCGATACGCCACGACCCCAACGAGAACCCGTTCTTTAGCGACGCCGTGGTCGACGAGGACAGCTTCAACCCGGCCTTGTCACCAGTGGACTACAAGGAATCGCGGCCTCTAGAGGCCATTGGCTTCGACAATGCCTGCACGGTTCTTCACATCCCGCTGTACCACCCGCTGCTCTCCAAGACCACTCAGCCGTTCCGACTGGACAAATCGAAAATGGAACGCCGATCCTCGCCGAGGCGTGACAACGACAAGAGCTCGGATAACTCTGCAGAAGCATCTCCGAGCCGGCCGAAGCAGATGCCCATTGCCATCCTGTCCATTTTGAGCCCCATCATCCCCTACCCGTCCAACCTCCGTTACTCTTTGGAACACCTGGCTCCTCACATGGCAACGTCATTCTCGCTTTGTGTCCACTACTCCAATCTCGAGGCTGAGATCAAGGGGCTGAACCGTCGGCGCCATGAGATGAGTGGCTTTGGTGGTGTCGACACGGAGGGCCATCCCTTGCCGACTGCGTCTGCCTTTGTGAACACGCCGTACTTGGCATCGGAAGATCCCATCGCACATCGGTCACAAGCCGGCAGCATGACTAGTTTCAGTGACTACTCAACAAGATCACGGAGCATTGCCGGCTCGCCCGGTGGTACACCTGGCTGGGACTCGGCTGCCCTGAACATGTTTTTGGAACGGCGCGCCAACACCGGCACCGGCATCAGCCCCAGCATAGTTTCTCTCAGTGGCGATGGCTACTTCGGCATGAGAACGAGTAACATGGGCACTTTTGGCCGACCGGCCACCACACCCGGCGGTACCAGCAGTAGTGGCGGTGGTGGCGGCGGAGGTGGAGGTGCTTCAGCCGGTCAAAGAGGCAGAAAGAACTCGGTTTCGCACAGCGAGAAGCGCTTGTCTGCTCTTCGCTTGCCCGAAGTTACGCTATCAGCGCAAGACGAGCACGTGAGCAGCCCCCTGCCGGACCTTGCGACGACAGCAACTTTGCCGGCAGCCCTCTCATCGCCTTCGATCAGCCGCAGCGAGGAATCGCCCGCGTCCTCCTCCCAGCAGATCCACAGAGGCTCTGGTGCAGCATCCACCGAGTCTGGCCTCGGAAGCTCAACAGAGGCTCTCTCCAGTTCAGCGAACAGTCGATCGGCTCATCTGGTACCTGCCTCGAGCGGAGACAATGTGGCTGTTTCACCAACCGATCAAAAGAAGCGAATTGTCGAGAGAGATCCGGCCGTCTCGGAAGAGCTGAAATTGGCGTTTGCGGATCGAGCACCTTTGTTCAGCCCGATGTTGCCTACACCCGGCGGTACGCATCATCAGCGGCACCCTCGGTTCCAGCATCAGCACAGCCACAGCCACAGCGGCCACAGCCAACTGCACTCGTACGGAGCCGATTTTGCGTCTACGTTTCCGTCGCTGCCTCCTAGCGGTACCATTGCGGTCAAAGGTGCAAGCGCCATCATGGTTCCACCTACTTCGGTCCCCTCTCGCACCGGATCGGTTACGTCTTCAAGCCCCGTGGACATGCCGCCACCTTCGGACCGACTGAAGGGTCTGATCTTAGACTCTCTGCCCGCTCATGTGTTTGTTGCCATGCCTCAGACTGGAGCCATAGTTTGGGTCAACAGTCGCTACCTCGCATACCGGGGCCAGACTGTCGAAGGACTGGCCGAAGACCCCTGGGGAAGCCTTCACCCAGACGACTGCGATGAGTATCTCAAGGCTTGGAGCCATTCCGTCCGTACGGGTGACCAATTCTCTCGAACGGTGCGGATTCGCCGCTTTGACGGCTCGTACCGCTGGTTCCAGGCGCGGGCAGTGGCATCACGCGACCGGCGCAACAGCATCATGCAATTTTTGGGCTCATACATGGACATCCACGACCAGCACATTGCCGAATTGAAAGCAGCCCGCCAAGAGGAGATTGAGGCGTCCGAGACGAAGCACCGCATCCTGGCAAATCTCATCCCGCAAATCATCTTCACCGCGAACGAAGAGGAGGGCGTCACTTTCGCCAACGAGCAGTGGCTCTCGTACACCGGCCAAAGCTTCAAAGACCTTTTGGGGCTAGGTTTCATGGACAACGTACACCCCGACGACTTGGCCAAGTGCAGCTTCCTCCCGGTACCCGCGCACTTGCAAGAACGGCGTAAGCGGTTATTGCAGTCCGTGTCCTCCCCACTTTCTGCACGGGGGGCCAGCAACGTGGGCGGCCGGGCTCGGAAGAGCGAATCGGGCGATGACGAAGAGCTGAGCGAACTGGCTGAGCTCGCTCGCCGGGGCCTCATTTTAGTTACGACAGACGACAACGGCCGGCCGTCATACACGACCGAAGTGCGCCTACGATCCAAGACAGGCGAGTATCGCTGGCACTTGGTGCGCTGCGTAGAGACCGGCACCGTGGACTTTGGCAAGGGCTACAACTCGTACTTTGGCTCCGCCACGGACATCAACGACCACAAACTGCTAGAAACAAAGCTCAAAGAGGCCATGGACTCCAAGACGCGTTTCTTGAGCAACATGTCGCACGAAATTCGCACGCCGCTGATTGGCATTTCCGGCATGGTCAGCTTCCTGCAAGACACGATCCTGGATGAGGAGCAGCGCGACTACACGAACACCATTCAGACCAGCGCAAACAGCCTGCTCATGATCATCAACGACATTTTGGACTTGTCCAAGGTCGATGCTGGCATGATGAAGCTCACCTTCGAGTGGTTCCACACGCGGTCGCTCATTGAGGATGTGAACGAGCTCGTCTCGACAATGGCCATTGCTAAGCGCCTTGAGCTCAACTACATTGTCGACGACGATGTGCCCTCATGGGTCAAGGGTGACCGTGTGCGGATCCGGCAAGTGCTCCTCAACGTCATTGGCAATGCCATCAAGTTTACTGCCAAGGGAGAAGTGTTCAGTCGGTGCCGCATTGCCAAGCACAAGAGCAGTGCAGCTGACGACCAGATCGAGCTTGAGTTTTCGGTTACCGACACAGGCCGCGGCTTCACCAAGGAAGAGGCCGACCTCATCTTCAAGCCGTTCAGCCAGATCGACGGCAGCAGCACGCGCCAGCACGGTGGTAGCGGGTTAGGTCTCGTCATTTCGCGGCAGCTCGTGGAGCTCCACGGTGGCATAATGAATGGCTCCGCCGTTCCTGGCAAGGGCTCAACATTCACCTTCACTTCCATCTTCAATCTGCCGACCGAGCAGGACCACCCTGACGGCCTCTCGACACCATCCTCCGAGACGAATTTGAGGGCGCCAAACCTGACCTTGACGGCCATGGGCCTTGCCACTCCGTCTTTCATGGATCCGGCCGCTATTATTGCCGCCGCGGCGGCATCGGCAGCAGGAGCTGGCTCAACTGGCGTCTCAAGCGCACCGGTGGATGTGGAACCGTCCTCGACGACGTCGCCTGCGGGCGCCTCAAGTGGAAGCTCGGAGCCTTCGATCCGCTCAAGCAAGTCGCACTCGTTCTCGGAACGCTCGTCTTCCATGTCGTCTGTGAACACGAGCGGTCTTGCACGCTTCAGCGAGGCTGCGCGCGCCAGCGGACAAGACCTGTCACACATGAAGTTCAAGGTGCCATCAAACGGCGAGGACCGACTGTCGCCTCGATCGCCTGCACTGTCGTCCCCTAACAGCAGCGATACGACGAACACGACAACAGCAGCGACGGTCGCATCGGCATCGGCAACAGGGTCAGCAAAGACCAAGCCGGCCATGGGCAAGCGCACCACGAGCCAGCCGGCTGCCTACGTGATCTTGATCATTTGCCCTCAAACGCACAGCCGTGAAGCGACCGCCCAGCACATTGAGACCACGCTACCGAAGGATCGCCCGCACCGCATCACGGCCGTGGCCACGATGGCCGAGGCGCAGGAACTGATCAGCGCCGAAAACGCCGAGCCGCTTACGCATGTGGTGGTCAATCTTCCCTCGCCACAGGAGATCTTGGAGCTTGTGGACCAGCTCGACCGTTCGACCATGCTGGAGACGGCCAACGTTCTTGTCCTGTCCGACTCGGTGCAGCGGCAGGCGGTCAACAAGCTCGCGGCGGGGACGCGGTACGAGGAGCGGCTGTCTGAGGCGCGCGTAATGTACATCTACAAGCCGGTCAAGCCGTCGCGGTTCGCCGTCATCTTCGATCCGAAGCGGGAGAGCGACATTAGCATCGACCGCAACCGGTCCAGCGCGCAGCGGCTGGTGGAGACGCAGAAGCAGAGCTACCTGGACCTGTCGCAGCGCATGGGCAACAAGGGGTACAAGGTGCTGTTGGTGGAGGACAACATGGTGAACCAAAAGGTGCTCACAAAGTACCTGCAAAAGGTCGGCGTGGACGTGGACATGGCGGCGGACGGCGTGGAGTGCACGGATACTGTTCTTTCGCGATCCCACGACTACTATTCGCTGATTCTGGTGAGCCCCTTCCTCTTTTCCTATCTATTTCTTTTAGTACATCACCACTAACAAACCAGTGCGATTTGCATATGCCGCGCAAGGACGGGTACCAGGCGTGCCGGGAGATTCGCGAGTGGGAGGCCAAGGGCAAGTTTACGAAGCCGATCCCCATCATTGCGCTCTCGGCCAACGTCATGTCGGATGTGTACGACAAGTGCGTCGAGGCCGGTTTCAGCAAGTACATTACGAAGCCGGTCGACTTTATCGTGCTGAGCCGGGCTCTGGCCGAGTTCTTTTAAGAGCTCGGAAGGTTGTTTTTAAGGGGCCGAGGGAGCAATTCATGTTGCTTTTCTTTAACGAAGAGAGAGATAATGATTGGACCAAGGGACCTCACAGCCGGTGTGCTGATGGGATGAGCATTTGGATTTTTTGTGTCATAAAAAACAAAGGGGAAACAAATATGTTGTGGGACATATACACACATGCACATAATACCAGATCTTTTTCAGCTTTTTACAAGACGTTCTTCAAGAAATGCCGATTTCGTAGGTCGCTCGTATATACTCGTATTTACTGGCAAGTTTGCCCGCTCTTGATTGAATCCGGAGATGTTAATTCCTGGTCCAGCAATCTACTTTCAAACGCCGAGTATAGAGAGAGAGCTGTTCTATTACTACTACTAGTGAAGGTATGGATAGTACCGGTAAGCTCATTTTCCTTTGTAATTTATTTTCTCTATTTTATTTTCTTTAAAAAAAAAACATGAAGCACAACATGTCGCCGTTCACCATCTTCCTCTTATTCCTTCCGCCGACGTCGCTGCCCCGATTTTCCAGCCGCCCAATCACAGCGTTGCTAAATCAACTATGATGTCGTTTGCCCGTTTTTTGCGCCGCTAAGCTTTCGTCAGCAGGCGAATGACACACCCATGCACAACTGGGGGAGTACAGAGGGGGTCGGGGCCCACAGCGCTACAGTTACAGTGGGTGGCGGCAATTCTCGGCCCTTAAAATAGGATTTACCCAACTTTAGCATTTCTAATCCTCTCGATTGTGCCTTTTTGCCTTTTTGACTTTTTCTCAATCACTTTTCTTCGCAACCACGACGTCGCGCCCCCCACGAACAATTGACTTTTTCTCAATCACTTTTCTTCGCAACCACGACGTCGCGCCCCCCACGAACAATCGACCAGAACACAAGACAGCGACAGCATTCATCGAAACACAATCATGACAAAGTCTAGCCTCTCGCGCGTAACGGCCACGGCCGCCGCGACGGCCATGCGCCCGGCGTTCTGCCGGCATGCTCCGCGAGTCGCTTTTGCATCCCTCCCGGTGACGTCGAGCCCGGTGACTTCGACTTCGGCTTCCTCCTACTCCTCCTCCTCTCCCTCTGCGCGTCGCGCCTACCACATCTCCTCCTCGAGCCGCCCACGGCTACACAACGCGTCCGCACCCACACAGCCCAGCTGGTCCCTCGCCGGCCGCGGCCGCCGCTCGATCTTCATCCAGACCGAGAACACACCCAACGCCGATGCGCTCAAGTTCTTGCCCAACCACCAGGTCCTGCCCGAGGGCATTGCCGCGCCCTTTATCGAGTACCTCAGCCCCCGCGCCACCATTGCGCCACCCTACCCGTCGCCGCTCGCCGCGCAGCTCATGAACGTCGACGGCGTCACGGCCGTGTTTTATGGCAGCGACTTTATCACCGTGACCAAGGCGCAGGACGCCAACTGGGCGCACATCCGGCCCGAGGTGTTTTCCCTGATCACCGAGGCCATCACGTCGGGGCAGCAGCTTGTGCGGCCGGCGGCCGAGGCGACGGCGAGTGCGGCGTCGGGTGGCGCTGGTGGTGAAGCTGGCGCCCCCGTCGAGGTGGACTCGCTGCAGTACGACGAGAACGACAGCGAGGTGGTGGGCATGATCAAGGAGCTGCTGGAGACGCGGATCCGTCCCGCGATCCAGGAGGACGGCGGCGACATTGAGTTCCGCGGGTTCGAGGACGGCACGGTGAAGCTCAAGCTGCGGGGCGCGTGCCGGACGTGCGACTCGAGCACGGTGACGCTCAAGAACGGCATTGAGGGCATGCTGATGCACTACATTGAGGAGGTGGAGGCCGTGGAGCAGGTGCTGGACCAGGAGGAGGAGATTGCGCTGTCCGAGTTTGCCAAGTTTGAGGAGAAGCTCAAGACGCAAAAGGGTCCTGTGCCGCCGTCAGTAGCGACGGCGGACTCGGCCGTTGCTTGAGTGTTGCTTGAGTGTGTTAGACACGGATATAGTTTGGTGCATTTTTTTGGCATTTTTTTCACGTCTTTCTTTTCTTTCTGGACGGCATGCATTTTGGGGGCAACCGACTTATGGGACACGCTTTTGGGATTAAAACTTGGGTCTTTTTCGGTTTTATTTTATTTTAATAAAATGGATGATATCACACAGCAGAGAAATACCCAACTCAAGATACAGACTCTTTTTTTTTTATGCTCGATACTCTCTTGTGACCGAGATCTAGATCCAATGCCGGCCAAGTGGCAACTCGCAGCTCGCAGCCGGTAGTCGGCAGCAACGTCTCCATTCACTCGCCAACGCGCCCACATAATAATCTCATCTGATCTATCCCGTTCCTTGTCTATGGCTATTTCCTGGGGAGGGGCGGGTTCATCGAACTCAGCGTGGCCTTGGTGGTGGTGTGTCGATCTATTTGGATAGTGCTTCTTCCTTTCCCGGGGATCGCATGACCAGGACAACGACCACAGGAACCGTGGTATTCTGCTCTCGCTTGCGTCTCAAGTAGACATGCCGCCCTTTTTATTTTGGGCATCCCGCAGGGCAGACAAAGGGACACACATTGGAAATGACGTGCGTTGTGGAGAGGCAACAATCAAAACAATCAAACTAGGATGGGCACAAGAAAGCAACAGGGTTTGGATAAAGTCGACGAGAGAGCAGTTGGTGAGGAGGTGTGCGTGGGGAGAGAGGCTGGATGAATTACACAACGACCCAGAGCACGGACACAAACAGCTTGGGCCAAGTGGCAAGAATAAAGGAGTGACCGTGTTTTTTTGAAATAGATTGCAAGGCTGGTCTGTTTTGTGCTGCGACCATTCTCCCGGATAGAAGACGAGAGGGGAAAGCATGACAACACACATGGGTCTCTGTTATTACTTTTTCGATGTCGGTAGAGGTGGGCTTCGAGTATTCTGTGTATATAGGTTAGGTGTTACTAACAAAAAGACGGCCGGCAACGGCCTACGGCTTCACGATGGTGTCCGATGCTCTGTTGGCGATGCGATGCAGTCAACCTGTGCACAGTGCGCCTTCCTTTTGCCATGACGGTCGACTGTGCAGCACTTGATGGGAAGGAGCAAGGTGCAAGGGAACAGGGCCCGTCCCTGCCATTTTTCTGTCTCCCATTCTCCTCGTCCCCTCATCCCCGCCCTTGCAGCCCCTCTTTCTCTACATGTAGAAAATCCGGGGTACATTGGTGTCGCAGCGGCGGAGCGCGCATCTGTACAAGCACAAGTCAGATGCTTCTGCACAAGTCCTCTGTACGTCGTAAGCTGTCCTTTTCCCTACTTTTATTGTCTTTCCCTCCTTTCATGTCCGTCTTACGTCACTTGTAAGGCGCCGCCGGGGATTGGATCAGGGAGAAAAATACGGTGGCCTGTCCTGCTACCCAGCCAAGGAAGGAGCGATGGGGGAACACAAGAGGAAGGCCACAGCATGGTCGCAGCTCACATGACCTTTGGCCGTCAGGCTTTTGCAGCGTCACGATCAGGGAGCCATACCGCCAAGATACAGAAAGGGGGCAGGCCGTCTCTATCAAGGAGGGATCGCATCTGGAGGGCAGTTTAGCCAGACTAGCCATGTGCGTAACATTGGGCGTCATAACCTTCTTCCCCCCCCCTGTTCAGATGAAATCACGACTCTTTTTCTCATCTCCGTCTTCGTCCCTCGCTCTCGGCCGTGTTGAACGCTTGGGCCCGCCCGCCTCCAGCTACCAGTTGCCGCAGACAATAGAATCCCCCTCCCTTCCCTTCCCTTCCCTCCTTCGCTTCGACCATGGCTTTTCTCCCCTCCCCCTCCTCCTTTGAGTTTATTTGATAGTGGGATGCACACCCGTGCCTGTTGTGTCAGTGCGGGGGAACGAGACATGCACACACAATACCAGCCTGGCAGAACAATTCATTGTCGACAAAATACGACGACGATGAAAAAAGACTCATCACGCGGGCAACGAATGGGTGGGAGGGAAGACAAGCAACAGCCTTTTTTTTTTTTTTTTGGCCAGGCTCAGTTTGTGACACAAATGCACCTTCCCCTCAGCTCATATTCTCCATGGCATGCTGCATTCTCTGTACTTGTATGGTACCGAACCTGGCATGCGATACAAATGCAGGTGTACGGAGCCCTCCGTCGTTGTACTTTTCAGGTTTTGTCGGACTCGTTTCCGTTTCAACATCGGCTTGGTTGTCCTGTCCAGGGGTCCTGCGTCGTGCGTACACAAAAAATCACATAAAATCACAAAGAGTCACATAAAATCCGGGGAAACCCCTACATGCATCTCGGGGGACTGCGCTCGGGCATTGCTCCTTTATTTTGTGTTGAGGAGCATCGCAGGCCGTCTTTGACTGTCGATCGTACTTGTACAGGGAAACAATAGGGGGCCCGGGGCATGCATCCGTGATGCACGCACGGCATCCGAAGAAAAGAAGGTTCGTGAGAAATGAAAAAAAAATGAGACGTGAGGAGAATTTAAACCTTTTTTATCGAGTACCATGGGGCGGAAGAAACGCTCGAAATATCTGCATCTGATACGATTTGGCAGCACTCCGTAGCTGGCGTTTGCTTTCTTATGACCACACTCATATTGTTGGGGGCTTCCCCTGTCTTAACTTGCAACATAAACTGCATCTGTGCACCTTTGATAATGACTTAATGACTGATTACGCGGTCCTTCAGTACAAGCACGACCCGGATTGCTCAGACGGCTGCCCCGTTTTCCGTCATCTTCCCGGAACTGGAATTGCGTAACGTCGCCAATGCATCTGTTGGGACCGTTCTTTTGGCCCCTTTTCGCCCCCTTTCCTTGTCAGCGTTGACATCTCGTGACCTGTCTCCTGTCAAACTACTAAACGTCTGTTGAACTGTTGGCGCCATGGCACACTATCGTAGGAAAGGGATAAAATACGACCTTCTTGCTGTTCCAGCGATGCTATTGGTGCGCGCGAAAAAGGCAGGATGTGGTTACAAGAAAAAGGGCTGGCAGCAAAGGCTGAGCTACGACGAATCAGAAGGTCAAATCCAGCGAGAGGCAGAGGAAGTGTGCATATTTCTTTGGCACAAAATACGGCTGTCTGTCTGTACGACAAAGTAGAGCGGGATGTCGAACCCTGGCTCGCTGGGCAGCAGGGATATTATGCCTTGACTGGGGTTGGTCTGTCTGTTGCCGGCAGGAATCGTTGCTTGTTGCTCACTTGTCGCTCACTTGTTGCTCACTACCCGCCTCACGGCCGGGCCAGGCCATTGACTGTCGATCACCAAGAAAACGGGAAGCACTGGATCCGAAAGTCGAGTGGATAAAAGATGGGAAAGGCAGAAATCGATTCTCTATACTCGGTCAGAACAAAAGGCAACTGGCGAGGATGAAATTCAGAGAGGAAAGAAACTCGAGGCGCGCACCGTTGTATTACAGGACAGCTGCAGAGAGAGAGCGTACTTTTAATCAAAAGCATATGCATCCAAAAGGAGATGCAACAAAAAAAAATGAATGAAAATGAGAATGATAATGAAAATGAGGCGCAAACTGTCCTTGTCCTGCACCGGCCACCACCCCCCTGGTCGCTATTGACGAGGCCCAGCAAGGCGTTTTCTGTGCGAGGCCAATCCAGACAAGCCTCATTTTTCTTCCTTTTTTGTTTCTTTTCTTCTTTCAGTCTCTTTTCTTTTGTCGTCCTTTTCGTTCAAATCTCCCCCAAGCCTTGCCTCGCTGGCGAATCACAGCCTGCAGACCAGTGGCCTCCTTTGCGCTCTGCGGCAGCAGGCTGTCCACACATTGCAAGAGGGTGTCTGACCATGACAAGGCGACGAGAAGAAGAAAAGGGCGTTCTTTCTTTTGACTGGATGCCGGCCAGCTATTGAGTTTCCTTTCCCTCCCTCCTTCCTTCCCTCCCCGTCACTCCCTGTCGTGCATCTGCAAGCCCACATCGTACTGTATGTGCACTTTGGACGGACTGCGTCGTTCGTGGTGGTGGCCATGAACCCGCCAACCCCTGCACGGCGGGCAACGGCACGCGTTTCTTTTATTATCGCGCCTTTTATTTTGGTATTTTTTTCTCTTGTTCTTCTTCCTGGACTCTGCAGACAGGGGTGGCAAGGACCATGGCAATCAATTCCTTTCTTTTCTTTTCTTTTCTTTTTCCCTCCTTCTTTTTCTCCCCACGCACATCGTACGCAAACGGAAAAGTGAAAAGTGATCACTCGAAAGAAGAATCAGTCAATTGATATTGCAGATGCTGCAGAGTCCAGGGGTGGCTGTCGTGTTCTGTGCCTGTCTGTCTGTCCGTTTGTTTGTTGGCCCAGACCACAGCTTTTGTGCACAGGTGCCGCCAATGCAGCCCGCTCCCTAGCTGGAGAAAGGCCTCGTCTTGCCCTCTGCACGCCTGCCAGCTCCCTTTCATGCACGCAAGGCGGGGAGGCTCTAACTACCTACAAAAACGCCCGCCCTCCAACCGTCAGGCCTCGCTCTCTCCCTTCCTTCCCCAACGGCCAAACCGTAGACCTGGGCTGCTAGGCTGTTGGCCTGGCCTGGTCTAGAGCCCTCACCTCGGCCCTCTCTCCCTCTTGCCTTTAGACAAATAAGAGCCCGCGATTTGCTCCCTCCATTGCAGATCTGGCGAAAGTCTCGTGCCTTTTTTGGCGCTGGGGCGAGGAGGGGGGTTGGTGTTGGTCGACGTCCCCTTTCCTCGAGGCCCGACCGGCAGGCCTCGATACTTGTGCAACCACTGAACGACGTATCTTACCTCGTCCTCGCAACTGCTCTGTATTTGGTCCCGAGACCAAGCACCTGCCATTTAGTACAATAACACTGTGGACGAATACTCTCATTCATCCCGTCCTCTCTTCCCCTCTCACCTCGCTCGCCCTTTCCTCCTTTTTCGTCACCTCCTTCCGTTTTGCTTGCGCTGCCCCACCACCGTTGCCAATTCCCTAGTTCACCGCGCGACACGGTCATCTCGCCCTAGATTAGTGCCCCCGAGCAGCAAATATATCATAGACCCTTTTTAGGTGCTTCCTTTTGGTGGTGCCCTTTCTGCCTTTGTTCTGGTGCCTCTCCGCCCCCTACCTACCCCAGTTTTTGTTGCAGCGACCTTTTTTTTTCTTAGCTTTGGGGCCGAACGCTGCATAACATAGGACCAGAAAACCACGCTATTTTCTCCGCATTGGAAGGCGCGAAAGCCGCACTAGCGACCCTCTTTTTTTGTCTGGGGGAAGGAGCAGCAGGGGGACAATACAAAAGGGTTAAGATACATCACAAGGGAACAAGAAGGAAGGAACAAAAGAAAAAACGAGATCAAAAAGGGAAGGGACAAACACTAGCCGCCAATCTAGGAGGGCTCCAACAGGCCGTTACCCAAAGGAAGGACGACACAAAAGAAAGGCGAGGAGGGAGGCGAGTTGAACGGGGCAAGGCGCGATCATCGCTCATCGATCGTCACGCAGATGCTCGGTACTCAACGGCCAACGTCCTTACTCTTGCACTCCATGCTTCATTCTCGTAAAAAGAAAATGTCGCAGCCCATATGCGCCGACAGGAGGGCTCCATTGTGCAAACAGAGAAAAAGTCCGGGGAAAGGCCCTTCTGCGGAAGGAGACAGAAACAGCCAGCCACCCTTCTGGGTTGTGCTTGTGTTCACCGTCACCCCCTCTTCCCGCTTTCTCCGTTCGCTCCTGCCCTGGCAGCTGGCAGCTACTCGACAGGACTTGTAAGATACCTGCCCCGTATTGTGAGAAATGTCCGCGCTACAACGTCCTCTGTGCCTGTGCCATCAATGCCTCCAATGCACCTCGTGCAAACCCAGATGCATGTCAACTGCATATCCCACCCACCCGCCGTCGCCTTGTCCCCCTCTCCTCACCTCCTCCCCCATCCCAGCTGCACGCGCTGCCCGCGCTGCCACTACTGCCGCCGCTAAACTGTTAGGTGCTGCTGCGCGCTCTTTCCCCCTACGACGTACCTTCCCAGCTTCCTTTCCGGCCTGCTCCTTCCTTTCCCCCCTCTTTCCTTGTAAAAAGGCCCTAACCAATTGCTGTCACAAGTCCTCCCCACAGAAGCTCTTTCCTCTTCGCTTCCCCCTTCGCTGTTGCCCGTTCAGACGGTCCTGCTTTGTTGTTGCGGCTTCTGTTGCTCTTTCCCCTCGCCGCTCGTCGTCTCCTCTTCTTCTCTCCTTCCCAATATCTCTCGCCCTCCTCCATTGCTCCTCCCCTCTTTCGATTCGTTTTGTATTTCTCCTCTTTTCTTCTTTTCTGTTTTTCATTTTCATTCTCCCCGTCTTCACCTTTTCAATCTCCTACCCGATTCTTGCTCGGATTTCTCATCTTCATTTCCCATCCCCACAAACCCATACGTCCGCCCATCGACAATTCATCGCCGCCCCAAGCTGCACATCCCTTCAGCGCACACGCAAAGCCCGCTGCGTCTATGATGGGCCGCGCATAAGGCCAGACCACGCACAGCCAGTCCCCTTGTCGCACCTTTTTCTTTTCGATTTACCAACCTTCCATCCTCCTTTTGGCTGCACACACCCTTCCACTCCACACCCCCCATCTCCAGACATCTTCCTCTGGCGCCGTCTTCTTGTTCGTCAGTTTCTCTCCACTTATCCCTTCGTTGCAGGACCCCCTTTTTTCTTCTCATCTTTCGAATTGAAGAAAAAGAGAGACAAGAAAAAGAAACTTGTGTAGAGGACTTTAGTTTCCTTGTGCTGCTCTCCGACTCGTTTAAGCTTCTTATACCATTGTTCTTCATCGCCTTCTCCCTTACTATCTTTTCTTTTTCCCATTTCTGTTTCTCTGTCCCTCTCTTTTTCTCACTCCTCCTCCCTTTTTTATTGTTGCTGTCCCTCCTGTTCGACTTTTCGACTCTTTTCATTTGTTGTCGATTTTTTTTCTCCGTCCTCTTTCCTTCCCTCTCTCTGTCTCGCTCTCACTTCCTCGCCTTTCTCGACGTTTCTCTCGCTCTAGACCCTGGACCCTCCGAACCTCCGTCGTGCGCGTCTCCAGCCAACAGCCAGCAACTTCAACAACCGCGCGTGTCTCCTAGACGTTCTCTGTGTCGCCCTGCCAAACGCCGCCGACTCGGTTCTTGCGCCTGCCATTGACCAGCTTTTTCGATTCACAACCATTGCCACCGTCATTTTTTTGTTCTTTTTGCAAACGACTGTCACCTCTCTCCTTTTTCTTTTTTATTTCCAACTCTCGCACTTCTTTACCTTTCCCCTCTTTTGGCCCTTTTGGCCCTTTCGCATTCTCCACCAAGACCATCCATCGACGCTCCTAGACCCCCTTGTCTACGACCAAAACCACAACCTCCTCCTCCTTCCTGTCTCCGCCTTCTCCTCCCGTCATCCCGAGTTCCACGCAAGCTCCCCTCTGCCGTCTCCACGTCCAGCTTTTCGAAATCCCCTCCGTCGTTCCACCGACCGTCTTCGACACTGCTTCGGCGTGTAGACCACGCTCTTGCATTATCTTTTACGTCCTCCCGACGTTTTGCGCTTGACGATTACACTGATATACGACGTCCACGCCCACTGTACAAACAAGTAGAGCAGAAACTCTCGGTTCCCCAGGTAAGCTACTACACTCCACATTTTGGTCTCCTCTTTCAGTTTTAGTCTGCTTGCTCCTCCCACCGTCGCGCCGTCCGTCTGTCCTCATTTCCCTTTCCTACCCCTGTCCGAAAGGCAGCTCCCCTTTCTTCTCAGGGACTGCAGCTTTGAGACTGCAGTTGTGCTGTTCTGTGTTCGCACTTGTACGGACTTGGTTTCCACTCTTTGCTCTTTTGCTCCGAGCCGGACAAGCAACAGTACGGAGTCGACTTGCAACGTTTCTTGATTTCTTGCTTTTCTTGCTTTTCTTGCCCTCACTCACATCCCTCCATCTTACGGCCTTCGTTTTTGGGCCTGGCTTTTCCCCTCTTCCTTTGTTTTGCATTGCACGAAAAATCCCGTTACTCCTCATTTTCGCATTTTCGAGTTCACCGCCAAATCTGTTGGGCTGGTTGGCCGTAGGCCCCAAAAGCCAAAAGCCAAAAGCCAGAATTGCTCACCTGACCCTTGCCTACTGTACCTGCCCGCTTGTCCACTTGACTTCTCTGCCCACGCCGCCATCCTTTTTCGAGATCTTTTTGTCCCTATTGTCCCTGTTGTCGTCACTCTTGTCCCTCGTGGGAGAAAATACATGGGGAAAAGAACTAGAACACTAGAGCGACTTCAACTACAAGCCCACCACAGCACTCTACTCCTCTTCTCCTCACTGCGTCACGAGGCTAACCAATCGTATGCAGGTCGCGTCGAGTCGCCACTTATCCCATTAATTTCCCTTTTCCTTCTTTTTCGCAGTTCTCTGCAGCTTTCTTTCTTCCCTTCTACTCTTTCTCTTCCGTTTTTTTTTGCGCCGGACGTCCTTTCGCGCCATTCGCTCAACGACTTCTGAACCCGGTTTACATTTGCTGGCGTCGAATTTGCATTGAACGTAACGACCGTTTTGCTTGTTTCGCGACAGTCTCTCAAGACCACCACCACCAACCACTGTGGTCTGGCCTACAAATTACGAGACCCAACTGCCACCTACATACACTCACGTGCCACATTCACCAGCCCTCTTTTTCGCCAGAAACATCACAACTTGTGTTGTGCCCCAAAGCAACGGCAAGCCGAGAGACAGTGCACAAGAAACATTGGACACCCCCACAATCCAGCCGTTTCAGACACGGGAGACGACATCACGGTATCACGCCACTGTGCACTACCGCGCACCACCGTCTTCGGCACCTCTGCAAAGACAGCAAGACATTGAACGGCGCCCCAAGACGATTTGCCCCAAGACGATTTTCAGGTCGTCTTAGACCCGCCGACAGCCACTCCCCGTCCCTGCACCAACGCCCTGCCTCTCCTGACCGGAACGGCTTTTGAATGCGGCGCAGGCGGATCTGATACTTTCCCCGTCCGAAGACCCTTTACAACAAGGACCTACGGATGATGAGCGCCGGATTTAAATCTGGCCCACCCCAAAAGCTGGGTCAAAGCGGCGCACTCTCCGCTGCAGCTCCAGGTAGCCAGGCTATTTTGCTCGACAAGTTCAATCGCCGGTCTACCCCCGATTCAGAGGCTCTGGCTAGCTCAGATGAAGAGACCGACCTGAACAGCCGCCCAGACCACCACCACCACACAGCAGCATCAGTAGCAGCAGCCGCCGCCGCCGCCACCGCCGCTACGGCGACCTCTGCCTCCACACACATGAGCCAGGGTCAGCAACTACCCCTTTCACAGGCGCAGCAGCCACAGTCCCAGTCTCAGTCCCAGTCTCAGACGCAGCCACCCAAACCCGTCCGCCGCGCTTCGTGGCTCAACGACACCAGCCAAGGCCTCGTCCGACCGAGGAACGAGTCGTTCAACAGCACATCCATGTCGCCCACGACGTCGCACCCGAGCACGCCGGCGATTGATGCGAGCGCTGGTGGAGCCGGCGCGGCCTCTGGTGCCGCCGCTACCTGGGGCGCGCATGCCGCGTCGCCCGCCGGCGTTTTGAACCGCGCCCACTCCAACGCGTCCACCGCCTTCCCCTGGGGCACAGCCATGTGGAATGCGGAGCGCAAAGACCCGCCCTCGAGACTGTCCGAAGTGTTGCCGTCGCCGACGTCTGCCATTCCGCCAGGCTCGGCCGGTGGCTCTTTTTTCAGCGGTGGCAATGCGGATAGCTACCCTTCGCAAACCTCCCCGGCGGCACGGGACGGTCTCAACACAACGTCTCAGATCCCCTTTGCGATTCCTCTTCACCCGACGCCCAAGACGTACCGGTCGCAGTCGTACTCGGTCGGCCAGCTTGAGCCCGATGTCACTGCTCTAACCGGCTCGGCAACGTCCCCGTCTCTGACCACCTCCATGGGAGGCTCGTCGCTACTTGCCGGATCGCGCCCAGGTCGCCCGATTGCCGGCCTCCAGCACCGTCCCTCGCGGCCTAGCATGCTTAGCGAAATGTCCAACGACGGGGGCATGCTTGGCAAGGTGAAGGAAGTCGACGATGATGACGACGAGAGCACCAACGATTCGCTCCAGGGCAGCCAACATCTCTCGGTCGAGGCCAAGACCATTGAAATGCTGACCCGTGAGAACGCCATTCTCCGTCAACACGCCAACCAGCAATACCACAACGCTCGCATCCGCCCGCGTGCGTCCACGGGTGCTCAATACCGCCTGGACAACGGCTACGGCCTCCAGGAGTCGGTCCCCGAGGAGGCTTCCGACTACGCCATCGACGAGCTGGACGAGATCAACGACGGCGACTTTGCCACCGCCGCCAAGAGAGCCAATGTCCGCAGAATGAGCGAGTTTGCCGCTGCCGGCTCCTTCCGGTCGCCCTTCTCCGTCGAGAACCGCAAGCTCGAGAGTGTGAAGAAGGCGTTCTGGCAGACTGCCCCCGCCGGCTTCTCCGATGTCTCGCCGAGCCGCCGTCACTCCTTTGCCGACGTCCCCACACGCCAAGCTTCGATCAGCTCCATCAGCGAGGTTGTTCTTGCGCACGAGGCGAATTCCCAGGACCAGCAGCAATCGGGCGGCATTGAGTTCACCTCTCCGTTTGGTGATGCGCACAGTTTTGCTGCCAAGTCGGCTGCGGCCGCCGCTGCTGCGCAGTCCATGTACGGCAATGGTCCAGGCGTCTCGCCTGGCGCTTCCCAAATCAGCCCTCAGCAGCTCCTCCAGCAGCAGCAGCACCAGCAGGCACAGCAGCAGCAGCAATCCTCCAACGCCGCTTACGGTGTTGGAGGCGGTGCCTACCCGCCTTCCTATGGCCTGCACGCTCCAGCGTACGCCGCGCGCCCGACATCGCCTCAGCGTGGCATATACGGGCTGTCGCAGCCGAATCGCTCGACCCCGCTCCATATTGTCCTCTTCAAGTGCGCCCGTGCCGATGTTTTCTACATTCAAGAGGGCACCGGTCTGACGGTCAAGCCAGGCGACCTCGTTATCGTGGAGGCCGACCGTGGCACCGATCTGGGGACCGTTGCCGTGGACAATGTCGACTGGGTCGAGGCACGCAGACTCAAGGAGCACTACGCCGAGGAGCAGTACAAGTGGCTTATGATGTATTCTCAGAATGCTGCTGCGGCGCAGGATGGCGTGGGTGCCGGACTCATGGCATCGTCCACTGGCCTTCAGGGGAGTGCCATTGGCGGCATGGGCCCACCCGGCCAGCACCACATCCAGGAGCCGAACACTAGCGAACTCAAGCCGAAGCTCATCAAACGCCTGGCCCAGAACCACGAGATTCACGCCTTGCGGGACAAGGAAGGAAACGAAGCCAAGGCCAAGCGCGTTTGCATGCAAAAGGTCAAGGAGCACGGCCTTAACATGGAGATCCTTGACGCGGAGTTCCAAATGTAAGTTTTCGACCTTGCCTATGGCAGATTGCCAGCATCCATGACCACCGCACTAACAAATTACAGGGACTGGAAGAAGCTTACGTTTTACTACTTTGCCGACGCCTACATCAACTTCAACTCGCTGGTCACCGACCTCTTCAAGATTTACAAGACGCGCATTTGGATGTCGGCAATCAACCCGGCTTCATTCGCCAGCCAGCCGCTTGGCCTTCAGGCGCCTAGCGGCATTGGTCCGGGCGCTGTTGGTGTCGGCCGCGGTGCCCCAACGTCGGAACGCCGCCAGCCCCAGCAGGGTGGCCAGGTCTCGCCGCCGCCGCCGCAGGCTACCCCGCAGCAGCAGCAGCAGCAGCAGCAGCAGCAACAGGTGCATCAGCAACAGAACCAGCCTGCCTACTCGCCAGTGCCGTCGAACCGTGGATACCCCGGAGGTGTCAGCCCGCAACCGCCTGCCATGGGTGGTCCTGGTGGAGGACCCGCCGCTCCCTACCCAGGTTCATTCCCGTACAGCCCCTATGCGGCGTTTGGAAACGTCCCTCGCGCATCTGGGGTGGGCTATGGTCAAGGCATGGGAGGTCCGGCGCCTACCGAGAATTACGCCATGGGTTATGCTGCTCCTGCAGACTACCACATGATGCGTGGCCGGTTCCCTACTGGCCAGCCCGACATCAACCAGAATGGTCAGGGCATGTCGCCCCTAGCACCTTCTGGCGAATGGGTCGGCGCTTTCCAGAGCCTGTCTCTCAACACGAGATAGGATCTCAGTCGCCATTCGCATTGAGAGTCCAGCTTATGAAAAGAAAGACAAAGAAAGACAGAAGAAAAGAACCTCCAGGGCAAGACGATCATGTCTCTTTACCTTGGATGGGAAAGAAAGAAAGAAAGACGGCTAAAGAAGTGCGTCAGGAAGAACCGAAAGATGGACGTCTCTATATCCACCAAATGTCGACGACCTGTTTGTTGTTCTGTTAATGTTTTTGCTTTTGTGTATTCCGTTTTCCTTCGATTTTTTACTGGTTTCGTTCTGTTACCCGGTTAGACAGCAGAATGCTTAGAGTGCATTTCCTTTCTCTTCCAACGAGGACACGACGAAAAAAAAAGACAAAGCCATGTGTTTGCATACAACGACTTTTTTTTTCTCATTTTCATTTTCATTTTCGATTTTCGATTTTTTGCGACAACGATTTCCAACATACAAAAAAAGGAGGGAAAGGGTTCGGCAGGGAGAACGGATTCGGCGCAGGCGTTTCGTGGAGCAAGCACGGCTTGCCCCCGTTGAGTTCTGATATGATCTGCCTATCCCTTTTGCATTTAGAGGTCATCTTTCGTTTGTTTAAAAAGGGTCGAGGTATCTTCCCGTCATGATATGTATTTGTCTGTCTGCACACACCTTTTCATGCCTCTTTTTCACCATGGTTTGTTTTTTTATACTGTCTGCTTTTTTTTTCTTCTCTTTTTCTTTTGTATTGTGCCACACTCCTTTGTTTTCTGTCCTTTTATAATTGTCTACACAAGCTATATTTCGCCATGTCGACCATCTGTTGTTACTTGCTCTTTTTTCGTTTTATTTGTTTTCTTTCTATATCATGACCCCAGGGAGGGAAAAAGACAAAT
Source organism: Sporothrix inflata (assembly GCA_021396225.1). Lineage (NCBI taxonomy): Eukaryota > Fungi > Ascomycota > Sordariomycetes > Ophiostomatales > Ophiostomataceae > Sporothrix > Sporothrix inflata. Next base: position 32,107 of record WNYF01000004.1, on the reverse strand, counting down.
GTCTAAATCTCTTATAACGGAAATTCCCCCGATAGATACTAAGAGATTTGCTTTTCTGATTTACTACTTCTGTTTTTTTCTTTGCCTTTATTTCCTTTGTATTTCTCCCCATATACTGTCGTTCAAGGCTTTTCTGTTTGTTTGTTTTTCTCAAGGACACCCCAAGATGTAATTCGAATTTTCATAAACATGGTCTCATTTGTTTCGATTATCTATCTTCTTTCTCTATGTGCCTACAGTGTTTCCTATGACTTTTAACATCGATAGAATTTGATCTTTTCTGTTCATGGTCCACGAAATGAAAGGCTTTTTTACGTGCACTTCTAACCGTCAAATTACTTTTTTTTCTTTTTTTTTTTTCGGGAAGTCGTGGTAAATCGTGGAAAAGGTTCAAATTGCTTGAAAAGTAAGATTTGTTTACCAAAAAAAGACAAAAAAAGACACAAAAAACTGCTTGCGCATGGCCCAAGATAGACATAACAGGAAAGAGCAATGGGAATGCAACGAGTCCCTCTTTCCTGAAGCCCAACTTATGGCATCACCACGTTTTGGGGTGCCACCCATCGCTCCTTCCCCGAATGTACCTTCTATGAGAGAGATATAATAGCATGCGCTTCCCCCCCCCTTTTCCCCTATCCCTTTCCTTTCCTTCTTTCTTGCATCTTACTCTTTTCTAGCCCCCTTGCCAATCTGAAGAGCATCGTCTACCAAATACAGCACCGAAAGTTGACACATCCGGACGAAAGAAAAAAGACATGGCGCCAATAAAGGGAAGGAAGCGAGCCTGTAAGTCCTTGCGTGTCTCTATCATTTCTGCTGCTTTCCCTTACGTCAATTTACGCTCAGACATACCGATGGTCTGTTACTCACTCAACTAGACTCGAATGTATCTGTGGAAGACTCAGAACTTGACGGCTTCGGGCAAGATGATGCCGGCTCTCCACAAGCACCATCTTTCCGACCGGCTCGGGCTAAGAAAGCACGCGGCACTGAGTAGGTTCTCTGATACCTCATCTACTTTGCTATGCCCTCGTCTAACAAGCCTTAGCTGGTCCTCTGTGCAGGCGGGTACCCGTAACCAGGAAGCCGATCGGGTCAAGCAGTACGTGACCATGTTCGAAAAGGACATTGTGGCCGCCGGGCGCGACAAGGCCATGGCCGCTCTCAGCCGGGGCGAAGAGGCAAAGTACGTATACCCACCTAATCTCCACACTCTTCCAATATTATCTAACGTGTTTACAATGTACAGGGTCAAGCAAGACAAGAAGAACTTGGAGCGCATCCGCGAAGCATACGGCACCGCCTCCGCTGGTACCTCGTTGGGTGTCGCCGACCACCCGCTCTACGTGGCCGGCCGCGAGGTCCTGGAGCTCTTCCATGCCACGCTCACACGCTACGAGGAGGCCAACAAGGCCCTCGGGCAGGCGCTCAAAGGCGGTGACGATACTAGCACCAAGAGTGTCGATGCCGTGCAGGCCTCCTGGAAGCAGGACCGCGCCGAGGCCCACAAGCTCCTCCGCTACGGCCGCGTGTACGGCGATAGCCTGGTGCACGAGATCATTGTACCCAAGACGCCGGTAGGAGGTGTGGGAGTGGGAGGGCCAGCTGGGGGAGCAAAGAGCAAGGACATGGTGTCTGGCTTGGCAGCACCGGAGAGCGGACTGAACCAGACGGGGCGCTCAGCGCTGGAGATGTTCCCCCGGAGCCGCGCGACGGTGGGCCATGGCCAGACCTGGGGTGAGGCGGCCAAGTCGCAGGTGCAGGCGCTCAAGGGTCTGCTGAAGACGCTACCTGGCGTGGGCGGGTATGGGCATGGCGGGGCGAGTGCTCCAAAGTCGGTGACATTTGACTGTTAGATGGGAGCGTCGGGAGCATCAAGGGCGTTAATGTGTGATGGGCGATTGTTCTTGTGTAATTTAGACTGGCAACGGCTCTGCCAACGGCTCACAGAGCCTTGTCGCTCACAGTGGCAGCACCCCACCCTAGCTCCATATTCTTGGGGGGCCTAGAGCCAATCAGGCAGCGGGGCGGCAGCTACCAAAAAAAAGTTTAGATCAGCTTTATCGACTGTCGTTTTTTTTCGAGGGAAGGATCAAGAAAAGAAAACGAACAACAATTGCGATTTACTGAAACCCAGCGTCTAGTTACCAAACCAAACGGAAGGACTACCAACTTCACACATCTTAGAGAACAACCGCGACCATGGCTACGACGCAGCACGTGCTGCTGTCGCCCGCTGAGCTGGCATTCCTCCACACGTCGCTCGCGCAACAACCACCAATCCGCCCCGACGGACGCACACCGGCACAGTTCCGCCCCCTGCGCGCCGAGACGGGCATGCTGCCTGGAGCAAACGGCAGCGCCCGCATCTGCTTCTCCGACGGCACTGAGGCGATTGTTGGTATCAAAGCGCAGGTCGAGCGCACAAGACGAGGCAAGGGCGGCGAGGGCGACGAAGAGGAGGACGAGGATGAGGAGGAGGACTTGTGGGGCGATGCGGCCGACGACGATGGCGGTGACGGTGAGGGCACAAAGGGGGCCGCCAAGAATGGAGGCGGCGGCGGCGGCTCGGGTGGGAATGCATCGCCGTCGTGGGTCGAGGTGACGGTCGAGATTCCCGGCGTGCGCGACGACGATGCCAGCACGGTCTTCCTGGGCGCGCTGCTGGCCGAGGCGCTGTTGGCGGACGGCGGTCTCACACAGGCGCTGCGCATCAACCGGCGGTTCCACTGGAAGCTGTTCTTGGACGTGCTGCTCATCTCGCCGCCGCTGTCTTACCCGCTGCCGCTGCTCTCGCTGACGACGCACCTGGCCCTGCTGGCGACGCGGCTGCCGCGGCTGGTGTCGGAGGGCGACGAGGATCCGTTCTTTGACGACGACTGGGACGCATCGACGTTTCTGTACGCAAAAGAGGGGGCAGCTAAGTCGCCAACAGCCACTACCACCACAACAACACGGGCCCGCCCGCCCATTACGCTGCTCGTCATGACGGTCGGCGACAACATTCTCTTTGACCCCACAGCCGAGGAGCTAGCCGTAGCAAATGCCGTGCTGGCCGTCTCCGTCGGCCAGGTGGCCTCTCCATCTTCTTCGTCGCCCTCCTCTTCCTCCTCCCTCCGCCTTCTTGCCATTCGCACCATCGACCCGCCCTCGCGCCTCACGGCACCCGGCACCCCATACGACCCAGACGCCAACAAGCCCAAGGCAACACCGGCGCCGACAGCACAAAAAGACGGCACCTCTGCCGCTACCACGGCACGCCTAGCGTCCGAGACCGAGGAGGTCTACGGCGTGTGGCGGGCACCCCGTGGTGGTGCCAAGGTGGCCCTGCTGGCGGCGATGACGCACAAGGTTCTGGAGAAGGGCGGCGTGGCCGACGAGGTCTTTGCCGGCCTGGATGGCGTGGAGATTGTGTAGGGAGCGGAGGGGACACTTTCTTTCTTGTTTTGCAAATTTATGGCATGTTTATGGGATAGGAGGGACAAAAACGTTTGGGATTACCGGCCTGGGCGTCACAGAGTTTTATTTCATGTGTATTTCATTTTACTTTTGTCTGATATCATGTATTGGCATGCATTTGCAGTTTCTATTGATTTTCAATATTGACATTTTTATATTGGTACAGCATACAAAGAGGAGTTGTGCCTCTCGCTTATGAATATATGTAACATATGGCTATGTGAGGATGCGGACGTTCAACACGCTAGGGCCAACTAGAAAATGCCCAGGAACTTCTTCCGCGGACCAGCCTCGGCGGGCTCAGCCACCGGCGCCTCGCCGCGAACCGGCGACGCATCGTCCACCTCGTTGCGTGCTGGCGGGATCGGGCCCTGGTTCTTCTTGCCGTCGCCGCTGCTGAACCACCCACCGTTGCTGCCAAAGCCCACCGTCTCGTCCATGCCGTGCGCCTTGCGGTACATGGTCCGCTTCGCCACGTCGTCTACGCGCATCTGCCGCCGCTCTGCAATCGCCGTCACCCGGTGGTGCTCTGTCAGCCGCACCACCTCGACCGTCGTGCGCGCCGCCAGGATCGGGTGCTGCACGGCCTCGCGCAGCGTCGGCAGCATGTCCACAAACGGCGACGTGCGCCGAAAGTTTTCGACCAGCGTGAAGACGGACAGCGCGGCCAGCGTCGTCATGGTGATGCCCAGGTGGAAGGCGCGGCTCGTCCAGAACCAGTGGGCCCACGTGCCCGGCGGCGCCATCATGCCCGGGTACTGGCGGGTGCGCTGGGCGGCGCGGTCGGCGGCCGAGAGGTCGCCGCCGTAGTGCTGGGAGGCGGGCGCATTGGCGTTGCGCCGCGGTAGACGGGCGCCGTGCGAGGGCGGGTTGAACTTGGCGGGCTTTTCGAGGATGTTGCCCGGGTTGTCTGCCGGGGGTGAAGAGGGCGAAGAGGACGAAGAAGGGGCGCCGCTGGCTCTGGACTTGGGCGGCCGTGTTGATGCGTGACGGGCGCGCTGGACAACACCTGTGCAGCCGTTGGAGGATGTCACCGTCGTAGATCTGGCAGCTGGCCGAGTTGCTGTCGCCGACAATTGCGAGGCAAATGTGCGCTGCTGCTGCCACATGGGCCCGCGCCGGGGCAAGAGGAACCGTGGAATCGTGGCCATGGTCGCCAGGATACTGGTTGTTGCCGCTGTGTGTTGGTAAGAGGAAATGATGGGAGTTCGTAAGACCTGTAGAGGGGCACACAAACGCAAAAATTAGGAACGACAGATCTTCAGGTCGCCCCACCAAGCGTTCCTCGTTGTCAAAATCGGTCACGTGCGCTGCAGATTGGTGAGAAACTCGATACGAGTCCAGGAGTGTTATCACAATTCACGCTCGGCATTGGTGAGAATTGTTGAAGTGGTCAATAAACTCATGCAACCTTTTCTCCTCTACCAATTGGCCTTCTCGTTTTATTTAGAAACTGTGATACAGAGTGAACGCAGAACAACACGCATCAGCGGTCTTTGTTCGGAAAGCATATGAGTTAAACCGTATATAAAGGCGGTTAGCTGCATATTAGTGAACGTCGAGCAAAACACACAACTGCGATCGAAAGAAAACAACCTTTATCCAACCCAGCTGCGTGAAGCTGATCTACGAATCCTCTGGGTGCAGCATTGGTTCTGCCAAGGTCACCGCAGTCCTCTTGTGCTCACGTCCACACTCATGATATCGTACGATTTGGGGCACTTCCCGTAAGGAACTCGGTGCAAACTCAAGACCGAAGCATGCTCAGATGCCTTAGAGTGTCAGACAGCAGCCAAGGCAATAACACAGACGAATGGGCGGTGGGTTAAACCGATACGAAGTACTCCGTAAGAGGGCAAAACGAAAAAGCTTTTCCGCTTGCCGACGAGCCTCTTCCCCGTCGCCCTTCGTCCTGCCCCACGCTGCTGTGAAAAACAAGTGGTTCGATTCGCCGATTCCGAGGCCCGCCGCGCATAAGCTTGGGAAAACTGGAAAAGGTGGAAAAGGCGGTATTTTGTTTACTGGCTGAAGCCCTGTTCTTGAAGAAATTCTCGTTGTCGTCGCCTGGCGGGACTGTTAGCGTCATTTTCTGCCCTCTGTCTTTCAGTGAGCTCTTTTCGTCTTTTCGTCTTTTCGAGATTTTTTTTTACCGGCGTCTCCCGATGATGTGGGTACCTGCCTTTTTTATCCATTTTGACTGGCCCTCTGTTAGGTACGTTCTAATACGAAGCCGCTGATTGGCTGCTCGCCCACTAACCCGCGCCCCGAGACATGTCCGCCACTGTCGTAATGCCTGCGGAAGGAGGGATATGCGCCGTTTTTGTGCTATTTTGGTAGGCCTATGTCACTGTAAGAAAAAGATAGCGAAAGCAGGGAAGGGGCGGCCCATGTCATTGTCACTGTGCGCGCGCGACACGGTCTTTCGCTCCTTCCCTCTGTGGTTGCACCAGCCCACCGCCGCCGCCGCCCGCCCCTTCCCTAGGAGGCCTGGCCTAGGCCAAGTCGTTCCGTCACTGCGTGCGTTCATTCGTTCGGCCTTGCCTGGCTTTTTTTTCGTCGCTCTCCTGTTTTTTCCCGGCTTGTTTTTTTCTCGTCTTCCTTCTTCTTTCTTTTCCCTCCTTTCTCTCTTTCCCTTCCTTCTCCCTCACCCACTCAATTACGCACCACCAACTTCAATCCCAATTCCATACACATTCTCTACCTCTCTTTTCCCTCACTTCCACAACTTCAGACAAAATGCCTGCCGGAAAGGGTAAGTTATTTTTCTTCTCTCTCTGCCTCTTCTCAGCTTCGCTTTGCCGCGGGAAGAAGTCATGAGCCAAAAAAAAAACAAAGAAAACAGTCGAAAGCTGCCTCCCCAGCAGCATCGTGCCACAATGCGCCCTCCACACTCACCGCCGCCGCTTGCGCACACCCCCCCAATCGTCTCACCGCCGCTCGCCGCATGCTCCAATGCCTCGCTCCGCTGTGCAAACAACTCCAAGCTCGATCGATTGGGTCGGGGAACAACCTCACGAAGAGCTCTCACGGGCTCTGCCTTTGAAGCTTAGCCACTGGAAGTGTTTGCCGGCGCATGCGAGCTAGAAGCTCCTGTCGCATGTCCTGTGCCTCGAGCGTTTCGTTGCGACCGGTCCTGCGGTGGGCGAAGTGGAGGGGAAGCTCTCAGGCTGTCGCACAGCCAGAAAAGCGGATCGCAAGCAGCAGCTGAGGTACCTTTAGCTCCAATTGCGCTTTGCGATCTCACTTCTGTGCCGTGGCTGGCGAGCGAGAGCTTCCTTTTGCCAAACCGGGCGAGCCATTTGGACGGTGGCAGCGAGAGGGTGCTGCCTGGGGCATGCTTCGACTTTTGGCTTGTTCGTCTTACCTACTATGACAATGGGCAGTAGCTAACACACAACCACAGGTGACTCCAAGAAGGGCGCCAGCCTGTTCAAGACGCGCTGCGCGCAGTGCCACACCGTCGAGAAGGACGGCGGCAACAAGGTCGGCCCCGCTCTGCACGGCCTGTTCGGCCGCAAGACCGGCTCCGTCGACGGCTACGCCTACACCGATGCCAACAAGCAGAAGGGCATCACCTGGGACGAGGGCACTCTGGTGAGTTTTTGCACCCGCACCCTCCCCCCCTGGGGGTGCTAGGGGGTGGCACACCCCCTGTTGAAGCTCGAGAACGCCTTACCTAACATTTCACTAGTTCACCTACCTCGAGAACCCCAAGAAGTACATCCCCGGCACCAAGATGGCCTTCGGTGGCCTGAAGAAGGACAAGGACCGGAACGACCTGATCACGTATGTTTTACCGCCCCCCTTCCTCCCACCATGCGAGCTGCTTGCCGAACCCGCTACTAACACCCTGCAGCTTCCTCAAGGAGTCCACCGCATAAGCGGCCCGAAGAGGACGGCGGTCGTTGGCGTTGATGTGTTTTTGTTTTGCATTTTCGGCCCAGATGGTGATGTGAAAGAAAAAAAGAACCGGGCGCGTTGTACGAACAGTGGCGAAAGACGGAAGACGGGAAAAAAGAAACCATTCCGCACCAATTTATACATTAAAAAATCTCACCAAACCCACCCACCCACTCGATAGAGCTGGACCGAGACGGAGGCACGCCCGGCGATCACACCATACGGGCCCCCCGGGCACCTCTTTCTCGGATCGGCACACGGAACCCACCATATTAGACAGGGCCGAATAGAAAAGATGCACGAGAAATAAGAAATGGGACAAGGAGTCTACACAGCAATCAAGGAACGATCTTCTTACGACCTCGGGCTGGATATATAGAAAACGACCACATAAAAGGACGGTTTGGAAGGGAGGCAAGGAACCTGACCTCCTTTTTTGTATTTTGTTGGCCTTCTTTATCTCTTTTTTTTCTCTGCTCTTATTTTTCATATAGTACCCCTACGCGTTTTCTGTTTCGTTAGACTTAGAGACCTCTCCCACCCTCTCTGCCCCCATTTCCCTCCCAGGCTTACTGGCCATGGAAGACAGCGTTCTTTCATGGTCTACGCCTTCTAATCGAACAAACGAGCATATTCTCTCCTCTTTACACTTATTGCGATCATCTAAGCCCTGTGCTATGTTTCCGAACTCGACTCTTGTGTCATAATTGCAACGTAGATTTGTGAATTATATATGTACAGGTACATAGCTGCACTCGCGATCGACGACATCTAGTTCAGCTTCTCGTACCGCCGAAGCTCCGCCAGGCTTGTGCTAGGCTGCGTCTCCGCCAGCGCCTTCTTCCAGTCGTCCGCCGTGATCTGTGGAATCTCTGCACTGTGCAGACCGGTCCGGTCCAGACTGTTCTTGCCCGCCGTCCGTAGCAGATGGTCCAGGTCGGCGCCCGAGAACCCGGTGCACCGCGCATCCATGGCCACGCCCTCAATGATCTCCATCGTCTGAGCCATATTCTGGTCGCCCGGGATTGCGTTGCGGTACAGCGTCTGCAGGATCGCGATGCGGTCCTCGGCCGTCGGCGGGCCCACAAAGATGCTCTCGCCCAGACGACCGGGTCGCTTCAGTGCCGGGTCGATAATGTCGGGACGGTTCGTCGCGCCAATCACAAACAGTCCCGTGCGGTCGACCACGCCGTCCAGCTCCGTCAGCAGCGTGTTAACAATGCGCGCGCTGCCGTCGGACCGTGCGTCGTCACGCTTCGCGGCCAACGCGTCCATCTCATCAAAGAAAATGATGCAGGGTGCCATGGCGCGCGCCCGCTCAAACAGCTCGCGCAGTGCGCGCTCCGACTCACCGACCCACTTGTTGAGCAGCTCGGGTCCCCGGATGGAAATAAAATTGGCCTTGGACTCGTTGGCGACGGCCTTGGCCACGAGCGTCTTGCCGCAGCCGGGGGGCCCCCACAGCAGGATTCCGCCCATGGGCTTCTGGCCGACGGCGGCGTACTTGTCCGGGTAGCGGATGGGACCGATGATGGACATTTCCAGCTTCTTGCGCAGGACCTCCATGGCGCCGACCTGTTTCCACGTCGTGTTGGGGATGGTGCTGAAGCCCTCACGCTTGGCGGCCGGCAGCACCGACAGCGCCGCGTCGCGGAAGTTCTGTGCCGTAATGCCCTCCGCTAGTGCTGTCGTGGTTGCCAATGTGCCGTTCGCCACGTGCGTCGCCTCGTCGTCACCCGATGCAGCTGTTGATGCGGCTGTCGACACGCCAATGGTGGCTGCCGCCAGCGACCGCTCGTCCTCGTGTGCGTTCAAAAGCCGGATGTCTCGCTGTACATCTGGCGGCGTCTCCTTGTCCTTTGTTGTCGACATCAGTGTTTCTTCTTCCATTACCACTTGATCTTGTGGTGTGGCACTGGTGCCATTGTGTTCCGGCCCAGCTGTCGACCGAAGCCGTGTCAACACCGCATCCAGCTTTGCGTCCATGTAGTTAAGCTGCGCCGTCTTGACCACGTTCTGCAGGTCACCGCCCACAAAGCCGGGCGTCATCCGCGCAATGTCCTTGAGATCCACGTCCTCGGCAAACTGCATCCCCCGCGTCATCGTCTGTAGGATCCGATCGCGCGCGTCTTGGCTCGGCATGCGCACCGCAATCTCCACGCCAAACCGCCGCCGCACCAGCGGATCCAGGCTGTCCGCCTTGTTCGTCGCCGCCAGCACAATCACGTACTTGCCCGTGTTGCTCTCCGCGTTGAGCCGGTCGATGCAGCTCGTCAGCGTGAGCGCCATGCGCATCTCCATCGGGCCTTTACCGGACGAGTCCTGCTTGCTGGCCAGCGCCTCGATGGCGTCGAGGAAAATCAGGCTCGGCGCCTGCCGCACGGCCTCGTCAAAGATGTTGCGGATGTTGTTCTCGGACTCGCCGCTGATGCCGCCGATCAGCGACGGACCCGACACGGAGAAGAACGGCACGCGCGCCTCGGCGGCGATGGCGTTGGCCAGCAGCGTCTTGCCGCAGCCCGAGGGCCCGTACAACAAAACGGCCTCGTTGGGCCGCGAGCCGCTGTCCTTGAAGTCGAAGCCGCGCCGCAGCGGCATCCACACCAACCGAATCAGGTCACGGAGGATGTCGTCCATACCGGCAATGTCCTCAAACGTGGGCCCGTCCGACGAGAGCTTGGTGGGTACGACGGCGCCCTTTTGTTTGCGTTCGCCATCGCTGTCGCTACGGTCGTCGCTGCTGTCCTCGTGCCGCCGCCGTTTCCGTTTCCGTAGTACGCGGCCGTTGGCGGTGCCACCCTCGGAGCCGACTCGCCTTATCCGTTTTCGGGTCGGTGCGGGCGTCGCTGCGCCGGTCCCTTCTGCTGTCTCCCCCTCTGGTGCAGCCACGCCGTCGGGTGCCGTATCCATCGCAGTCGTACCATCGTCTGCTGCGACCGTCGCCGTCGTCCCGTTCGAGGTTGGTTGTGTCGTTGCTGTACCAGCTGTTGTTGCTGTCTCTGTCGTTCCTGCTGTCGCTGCTTTTGCTGATTCTGCCTGCGCCGCCATGGCCGCGTCGAGCCGCTCGTCGAGCACCTTTGTGGCCAGTGCCTCGAGGTACTTTTTCTTTTGCCGTCCGATCGCGTGGTTCCGGATCAGCTGCAACCGCGCCACCAGGACTGACACCGTTGGCCGTACTGCGCCCGGCTTGCCCGCCTTGTAGTCTGCGTCGAGCTCCGCGGCCACCTCCTCCGTTTTCCGCTCCTCCTCACGGCGGAAGATGAAGCCGTTCTTGCCGGCCGGAGGTGCCATTTGGCTGTCGAAGATAATTCCTTCCTTCAAATAAAATGGTTGAAATGAAAAGTAGGAAGAGGGTACGTATGGAATAGGTCGAAATTGGCAAAAGCACAGAAACGATTTCTTATTGCGCCCCGAATTAAACTGTCGTTAGAGCTCGTCGCTCGGCCCCAAGAGTCGGTGGTGTTGGCAAGCTATTGATTTTCGTCGTAAAAAAACCAAAGAAAATAGTCTACTACGATGGCGAGGCTTATCCGAACTTTTTTTATTCTCGCACCAGCACTTATCTCTTATCTTGTTATCAGCACGTGACTGTGTGGAGTACTAGCTACCGACAGCCTCGCGAAGCCTTGCGGTCGATTGTCAACTTTTGCCTTTTTGTTCTTTTTGCTGTCTTCTTTTTCAGTAGAATAAAATTTCATGTTTGATCTTGCTTCATGCTCTCCTTTGGAAATGCCAGAATATAAAACAACGCCAAAAAAGACCAGGACGAAAGCCCCCATATACGGCAGCTGTCCCCTCCGACCACCCTCCATATTTGCCCGTCCCAACCGTCTCTCACCGGCCTTGACAAGATGATGCTAATGTCGCCCCGTCGACCACGAAACCGCCATGTTTTGTGTGTATTTTCGCTCCGCGTTTGAACACACGGTATGCATAAAAAGGTAGTACAGCAATATTGGGGAAATGAACAACGGCAGAAATAAACACAAAATACAAAATGCTGCGCAAAACAACAATACGCAATGGGAAAGAAAAAGAGGAGGAGAAAGAGTCAACCACGCAAGACGGGTGGGAGAATTACCACCCTGGCTCATCCTCAAGTTTGTCGATGCGCTTCTTCGAGAACTCAAACGACGAAAAGAAGATGGCGTTGAGCAGGCAGGATCGGGACATGGACACGCCGAGGCCGCGGTACATCTGGCGTTGGAAAAAGTGGATCTTGACCGGCTTCACTTTCTGTCCTTTCGAGTAGAGAAGGGCGTTTCGCTGGTAGATGCTCTTGGCAGAGTCGATCGGGTCTATTGGGTTAGTGAATTGTTGGCCGTTTTTCTACAGGGCGAGGCACAACACCAACATACAGATCATGGCCCACGAAACGATCCCGCACAGGCCGCCCGCAACGAAGACGGGCAGTGTGCTTGAGTGTGTTGAGTCGCCGGTAAATGTCGTCAGGAGCTGTTTGCTGCTTTCGTATGTGATGAAATACAGGGCTGTGCCGAGTGTGTCTCGTACTGCAAGGTGTTAGCGCCGTTATTCTTCTCTTCTAACGACGAGGAAAGTGTTTCCGGTCAGGTTCCAGAAAAGACGAACATAAATGCAACCGGTAGCCGGTATAGAGGCCGGTAAATCCCCGATGGCGGACGATATTGGCCATGGTTTTGAAGGTGCCCTTATTTTGGTAGCTCGAGGCCACAGCGCGACTTTGTGAGTCGGGGCATTGCGTCTTTTCTGAGAGCAAGACCGAAACTTGAGCGCTCAGCTTGGTCAATTCGAACGGACCTGTCGCGGGAAAAGGTCAGCAGCAAGTTCGCATCAAAGAATATCAGCAGGAGAAAGATACGCACAGGCGATGACCGTGATGCAGGACCCTGCCGTAGCACCGGCCGCACCGAAACAAGCAACCGACCAAAGATTTGGGTAGGTGCCGGGGGTATTGACGTGCTTGAGGACGTCAAAGCCAAAGTTCTTGCTCAGCCAGTCCGAGTAGACGTATTTAGAGCGCTGGTAGATGGAGAACGATATCGTCCGTACAATCGTGACGCTTGCCAAGGGTGCCGTTACACCTAAAATAAGGGAAGAAAGCCACCGTCAGTCGTTTGGCTCTGTACTACGGTAGAGGGAGGGCTCTGCAGTAATACGGCAGGGAAGAGGGAAAAGGAATGAGCCCACCTCGGAAGAAACCCCGCAGGCCTTCACTGTTGTATGTGTGCTTCAAGCAGTCGACAAAGCCGGCGTATTTGTAGGTCTGCATGCGCGTCTTGACGCTGTCGAGTGGAAAGGCGCAGGCCGTGCTAATGCCGCTGGACAAGCTGGCGCTGACTTCGGTCCGGTACCGCTTGACCCATCGTTGGGGTGGTTCTTTGGGCGAGTTGGACTTTGTCGAGGAGGAGGAGGACGAGGAAGAGGGAACCTCAGCCGAGGCTATGGTTGAGGAAGCGGGTGTGGATGTGCTGCTGCCACCACCGCTGCTGTTGTTGCTGACACCTTGCGGGGGCATGATGGGAGGGCGGTTTGGGACCGTGGTATCATCTTGGGCTCGACGAGGGTCTGTGGTCATGCTCCGCGCCAGGAGGGGGCCCCAAAGGAGGCGGCGGGAGAAGACGGGCGCGCCGTGATCGCAGAGGGAGGTTCGGGGGGGTCTAGTCGTCAGGGGAGGGTTGGAGATAGGGTTGGCTGGGAGAGATAGAGGACGCCCAAGTTGTATATCGTGGCCGGGTAAAGCTGCCTCACTGCGGTTTAGTAAGCTCCTCGTTAAGACACGGTCGTAAGTAGGGAGAAACTGAGGCGAGCTTGTCTGTCGTCAGATGCTCGTCGGAAATGTGCACACGTGCAAACGCGCAAGTGTCGGAAGAGTGGTGGTCTGGCTAAGCAGATATCGTTCGTTTGAATTCGCTTTGGTCGTTTTGGTCGTCGCTTGCGTGTTGTTTGCGTATCGTTTCGTGCTGCACCAGGACGGCAAGGCCACAGAAGAAACCGCTTCTAGAAGACCAAGATATGGATGGCCAAGGTTGTGTTGGAAACGAATGCGCGCACGAGCAGACCTGAGGCGCGTGACAGCTTTTTTGATCGAAAAACGCAACGGGCCACTTAGAAGCGGGACAGGGAACGTGGGCAGCAGTTGCAGCGAGCCGTTGACAGGAGGCAGAGGGTCGGACGATAGATCGGCGGGGCGGGTCTAATCTGGCCAGGGCGGGAGAGAAAGAGGGAAGACAAAGGAGGCTCGGGAGGGAAAAGAGAGAGAACGAGCACGCGCGTAGGAGAGAGAAGACAATGTCGTTGTAATTACGAAAAAGAAGAGCAAGAATGGATCAAAGAGAAGGCAAGTAGAAAAAGAGGAAAGAGCGTGTCAGTTGAGCTTGCCTTCTTTCTCTCAAAAGAGAAAAGCCGCTTGTTTGGCGGAATTGGAATGCTACAAAAATGCACCATGTGATTGGCCAGTCGGCCCACGAAGCTGCTGTAGAGGGGCCTGCAGCAGCAGCAGCCGAAGGAAGGAATCAAATGCTCCGTCAGAGGGAAAGAGAAATCTGGGGGACAGGGCAGCAGGGAAAGAACGATGGTGCTGCGGGGCAGCTTCTGCAGGTTGAGCCAAGTGAGATGCACGAAAGCCGAATGAGACAGGAAGGTACGTCGTAAGGCCAAAGACAAAGAAAACAGAAGGGGGACGACGAACCACACAAATTACACGCATTCACTGTTTTTTCGGTGGCTTTTTGGTGGCCCTCGATATTTCTCTCTATTTCTTCCCTATTCTTCGCTCGCCTGACCCGTTGTCGGCGCCTGTGGCCGAAACGGCCAGCCAAAGTCGAAAAAAGAAAACGGGCCTGGGCTGGACTGGCCTAGGCTCGCTGGGTGGGTGCTTCCTTCCCCTAGTGAAGCCCCGAACGCAAGCACGAAAATACGAAGTTCCGGGGGAAAGAACGTGTGCGCGCAGCCGAGTTACAGCCGAAGACGTCCTACAAGACGGAACCGGGGGTGCCTTCCGGGAACAGTAACGGTCAACAGCTTATCGGAAGAGGGCTGCACTGTATCTTCTCGCTGTCTCATTCCCTTTCTCTTTCAAATGCTTCATCAGCAGCGGCTGGCAGCGGTTCTTCTCCTGCAAGCCCACCACCTCCATCGTCTCCCACAGTACCTCGAGTACCTCACGTCGCTTCCTGCAATGCATCTCTGGTTCAACCGACGTCATCTGTCCAAGCCGTCCCTCCCCTCATATACGCCACCCTCCAATCACAACGAGGCCTCTCCTAGACGACCGTCCATTGCAGCAGACATACGACACACACCAACTTGCGGTTTGCACGTGAGGTTGCATAAGCCGTTTGTACCGTACCGTAAATTTGTGCTGCATGTCAAGTTGCAAATGCCATATTTATCCAAATTTGCAGTTGCTTTCGTTTTATTCATAACGTCGTTTCAGTATATACATCCATGGTTCTAGTCCCATTTGTGTCCTCTTACAGTCATACAGAAACTTTCAGACACATGGGTTGCTCTTGGTATCTAGTAACGTAGAGCTGAAAGCCGCTGCTTGGACACGGGATACGCTCTGCGTCGGCAGGGGGCAGATCGTGGTATATCTCGGCTCGGCTGGTTGTCCGTTTTTTCATGTCGGTTCCGCACTGCCAGAGCGCAACTGAGGTTACCTTGTCATATGCTCTCGTATGCCGTTGCCTTTGCAGTGCCGCCTTGTCCTTCTTGTTATCTTGACTCGGCAATGGGCTCACTCGTCGTTATAAGAGTTGTCGTTGGAAGAGAGGAGAGGTCCATTGAGGAACAAGAGAGTGTAGAGGCCGGCAACCACACAGGAGGGGAGGGGAGTTGTGTCGTTTGGTTCCCATTGTCCTGGCAAATCGAAATCGGGTTTCAAAGAACAAGTCATGCCACGAGACGGTTTCGAGAACAACATCTCATTGCAGCTAGACTCGTCGCTTCGTCTTTGTAGGTTTCAACGTAGGCACAGTCGCATTTGCTTGTTGAGCATCGCGATCGTTTCGTCGTAGTGGTCGTATGCCGTCCCTAGGAATTCGTCACTGGAGAAAGAGTTAGCCCGGTGCACTGTAGAAAGAGAGGGCACGGGGGAGAACGCACTCTGGCTTGGGCTTTTTCTGCTGCTGCACCACCTTCCACGACTGCTGCCGCGACGCCGCCTCCTTCCGCCGCCAATACGCCGTCTTGAGCAGGTTCTGCAGGATCTTGTGCTCGATGCCGCGGGACTGTGCCGCCGAGTTGAAGAACCAGACGGTGCGGCGCACTGCCTCCGCATCAAAGGGCTGCGCGCCCTCGTTGTTGGCAGCGCTCGTCATCGTCGTGCGCTCACCCCGAAAGGCGGCGCGCAGCTGGTCGCGGATGACATAGCGGGCGGGCTTGGAGAACTGGACGGCGCGCAGGGCGCTGCGGTAGAGGCGGCGGTAGGCCTGGACAAGCTCGGCGCTGGACATTGTCGGGGGTCGGTGACTCGGGGGTGCCGTTGGTTGTTCCTGGGGGAAACATGCGTAGAGCCTCGTGGTCGGAGCTTTCTCGAAATTTACAGGGCGACGGGAAACTGTGGGTCTGCAAGCTTTCCCCCAGCCTTGTCAGCCAATGAGAGAGCTCCAACCGTTTCACAACACACCCTCACACGACCCAACATGAGACCAACTGATTACCATAACCAACGTCATTCCGAGCAAAATTCTTTTCGTTGAGAAAGGCACTCTATAGTGAGGCCATCCTTGGCCTCTTATTATGGTACAAAATATCCCAGAACCGTAAATCCCCAGCTGGCAAATGCCCACTCTATCGACCGCCAACCTCTCCTTCCCCTCGTCGAAAATGCGCATGGCGCTGTCACAACAACGCTTGTGTGACGCACGTCTATATGCAAAAGTAAAAGTGACAAAAAAAGTGGAAAGAAATAGAGAAATACTGTTCAGAAAAAGACAAGATTGGAAATAGACACCCAGCAAACTCTGCGCCAACTCTTGGCTCGTTTGCTCGCTTGACTCGCTGCTTGCTCTTTTTACTCCTCGCCCTGGCCGAGTGGCGCATACTTGCCACCGTTCTCGCCCGTGTTGGACGAGGAACCGCCGCGGAAGACGCCTACTCGTGACAGCCAGCCAGAGACACCGCCACGGCCGGTACCGCCCTCGCCGCCGCCGCTAGGACCGCCGCGGCGGCCCGACGAGGACGAAGCCTCGTGGATCGACGTCGGCGGGTCAATGTTGAGGCCCGGGATGGCGCTCGAGGGGCCGAACTGGCCACGGGACGCGCGCAGGTCGAGCGACGGCACGGGCGAGCCGGGCGGCAGGAGCGAGCCGGACTCGGCATCGGCAGGGAGGGGCGTGCCAATGGAGCGCGGCGTGCCTATGGTCGTGCTGGCATCGCCAAACAGCGAGCCCATCTCCTCGAGGCGGACACCGCACGTTTCGGGGTAGAAGAAGTACACTAGATAGGTTAGCACGTGAAAGCGATAGCGAAAAAGGAAGGGACGAAAGACGTACCGACGACAAAACTGAGCGCACAGAAGAAGGCGTGCACCAGGTAGAGCCGCCATGCGATCCACTCCTGCAGGATCGGCGTCATCTCGCCCACGAGCCAGTTGAAGGCCCAGTTGGTAGCGGTGGACAGACTGGCGCCCTTGGAGCGGATGCTCAGCGGCAGAATCTCCGGCGGGTACAACCACGGGATCGGGCCCCATGAGTAACCAAACGCGGCATTGTAGATCATGACAAAGGCCACGACGTAGATGCGGGTCGTCGGCAGATCCAAAAAGATAAAGTACGAGATGAACGACAGGGCAATGCACATGGCGACGGCGCCCGTTAGCAAAATCACGCGGCGGCCCCAGCGGTCCACAATGTACCAGGGCGGGATGGTCGACAAAAAGTACGTGATGCCGTTGATGCCCGTCATCAGCACGGCGTTGTGGCCGGCCCAACCGGCGGATTCAAAGACGTACGGCGCGTAGTACGAAATCACGTTGATGCCGTTGAGCTGGGCCAGGGCCTGCGCGGACATGGCGATCAACACGCGATTCTTGTACCGACGGAACATCTCAGCGTACGTGCGCTCGCCCTCTTGGCGCTGGATCAGCACGTCCATCTTGATCTCGCGGAACTCGTCGCGGGCCTTGGGGTTGTGGATGTCGCCGCCGCCGTACAGGTTGGCAATGACGACAATGCCTTCCTCGTCGAGGTCGTTGTCGAGCAGCCAGCGCGGGGACTCGACAATAATGAGACTGCCGAGGCCGAGCAGCGCGCCCATAATGCACTGCATCATCAACGGGATGCGCCACGACATGTTGCTGTCGATGAAGCCGCAGAAGTAGTCCACCCAGACAGAGGTGGTGTAGCCGATGATGTTGCCGGAGAACTCGATGCAGGCCAGCTTGCCGCGGTTGTGGGGCGGCGAGATCTCGGACTGGTAGACGGGGACGATGGTAGACAGCATGCCGACGCCAAGGCCGGCAATGATGCGGCCGAGCATCATCATGGCCATGGACGTGGCTAGCGTCTGCAGAGCGCCACCCGTGAAGAAAATCATGGAGCCGTACAGGATGGTTTTCCGGCGGCCGATGATGTCACCGACGCGGCCGACCACGAGAGACGAAATGAAAGCGCCAATCTCGAGAATAGCCACCATGGTACCCACCTGCGCTCGGGAGGGGTTGTCAAAGTAGTCTATGAAAAACCCGCCTCTAAAGAGTGTGTTAGCATGGAGGATGCCGAAGGAAGTCGAATGCCATTTCCGGGACAAGAAAACCTACGTGATGATGCCTGACATAACACCCTGGTCATATCCGAACAAAAACACGCCGAGAGACACGAAGATGCTCGTAAAGTAGCTATGGATCGAACAATAGTTAGCATGTGCCGAGGAACCAAGGGGAGCGTGTGGGTTGTACACGAAAACATACATCAGGGGTTTGCCGGTGAGGCCATGGATAGAGGAGCCGCCCGACATGATGGAGGCGAGGATGCGTTCAACCGCGGAGACGCGTCGGACTGCAGTTTCGGGGATGTGGATGGCTTCCTTATTAACGGCGCCAGCGTGGTGACTCCGGCGGGGGGAACTGTCGGAGTCGCTCGCGTCGTCGTAGTGGACGCGCCTTTTGGACGAGTTGTTGCGGCGGGCCTTGTTACCGGCGGCCGTGGGATGCTGGTTCTGTTTCAAGACGCCAGCGAGTGTGTCTTGGTCGAGGTTGTCGTACAGGCGGGCGCGGACGGCCGGGGCGTTGTCACCGTCTTCGGCAAGCTGCTCGGCAATGTCGGCAGTGTCCAGCCAGGACTCGTCGTCTTCACCGTCGGAGGAGTAGTCGTTGTCGGAGTAGTCGCCGGCAGACGAGAGGGATTCGTGTTTGCGGTGGCCTCGTCGGGAGGAGGAGGAGGCAGCGCCGGACCGGGCGGCGGCGGAGGACGCGAGGAGGGAAGTCCCCGACTGCCGGTCAGCGTGGGCGCGTGACGCCGACGAAGCAGAGGAAGCGGTGCCCGGCGAGGAAAGGGCACGGAGAGGAATGTTGGACGGGAGTCGGCCCGAGCTGGAGAAGGAAGGAATCTTGGAGGAGATGGGGGCTGTAAAGCGGCAGCGCCCGTCCGCGACTGTTTAAAAAGGATATGAAGGGAGGGGGGAGAGGGGGGTGGGAAGGGTAAGGGAAGAAAGAAAAGAAGGTGATGGAGAGAGGGACGAAGGGCGAAAGAGAACCCAAGGGACTTTGGCACGGGGGATGCCCAAGTGTGGATAGGGCTGCTGCTTGGGGGTGGGGAAGAAGGGGAGCGAAGGGTGGAAACGAATGAATCAAGGCATCAACAGCAGATGACCCGGCATGTGCGTGACCTTCTCAACCGGACCGTCGATTTGGTTGTGCTGCCGCAGCGCGTGGAGGTGGGGAGGAATGCAGCCTTGGACAGACAGAAATGAATTAATGATAATAAAACAATTTTGAAGCGAAAAAAAGGTCGATCGGAGGCCAAAAAAGAGTGCGGTTTGTGTGCCGCAGCGGGCTTCGGCTTTGCTGACTATTTGGCGATTCGGGGGCGTCAAACGCGGTTGGTCCGTCGAGCTGGCGTGTCGTAACGCCCAGGAGCTTTCTTCAGCGGCAATCGGGCGTCGAATCTGTCGGAGTCGTCGAGATGGGATGGAAAAAGTGACGATGGCAAAGTGGCCTAATCGAAACGAGAGTTCAATGGACAAAGCAAAGCATCCCGAGGAAGGAGAAAATACCAGGAAGGCGCGAACGAGCCGGAATGCATGCCAAGATTAAGACAGTGTGAGTTTACTGTGCGCTTCAGCCGCACCAGGTGCACGCTTATCAGAGACAAGGCGCTTCATACAGTGCATATTCGTGTCGGCAATATTGGCCACTGTGTGAAAAGGGGGCTCCTCAGTTACAAAGTAGTGCTCTCCACGCTACTTGGGAAAACCTGACAGGACGCGGCGCGAAGCAAGGTGTCCAGAGTCTGTTCAACTTTTTTTTTGTTTTCCTTTGCTGGCAAAAGGACCCCCAAATCATTGGGACAACCGCAATCTGAAGGTGCACATTCTGTCTACGGCTGCAGGCATTCTTTCGCGACGAACTGGTCCCGGAGAGCAAAAGGCACGTGTTGCCTCTTTGTGCCTGTGTTCGTGCCTTCCCCTTCTTCGGTCCCTTGAATAAGTTTGGACAGGGCGTCGTCGTGGGATGACGTAGTTCCTGACCAGTCTTTGTCTTTTTCCACAGTCCCAGTGGGGGTGGGTGCGCCGCTATCCAAAGAAAAGGCACGATAAAAAGGTGTGGTGTGCAGACCTGCCAGGGCAGGTGCGCAGGCGCGCACATGAAGCGGCCCCCCGCCGGCTTTTTCCCTTTTCACGAGACCCGTCCGCTTGTTCTCAGCCTTTTGCAGCCTGTTGCAGCCTTTTGCAGCCATCCACTGAGCGTCCGCCGGGCATCTTGCCGGCTATTCTCGACAACCAAAGAACGGCGACGACAAAGCAAGACAAGGAATGCAATGTGCCCAAAGTACTGAGTAGGATGCATCAGACCAGTCTTTGGATCTATTCTTACATCTGCTGCTTCTTTGCCTCCACGGGTCGGTACGTTGAACCAGAGTTGGGCAAAAAGCATCGGTCCTCTGATAACTTCCGGACCTGTTCCTTTCCCCGGTTTTGCTGTCAGAGGAGGCTAAGATTTCAAGGTGGTATGCCGTGTTGGTTTTCTAGTATGTGCGTGCTTGGGAGGTCTTGACAATTTGAAGAAGACGACCAAAAAAGAACGCCAAACAGCCCCAAGTGACAACCCACCAGGCGAAGCCATTCACAGCCAAGCGCGGCCCCATCGACACAGTCTGAAATGGCAAAAAGGTCAAAAAAGACAGGCCAAAAAAGTCCAAAAAAATATTCTCTCTCGCCGGGAATTGAACCCGGGTCCCGGGCGTGACAAGCCCGTATACTGACCACTATACTACAAGAGATGCTTGTAATCGCCTGATACGATGCCTCACCGCGCGGCGAAATCACTTTTGTCTTGAAGTGTGGCTTGGCCTGCGCTGCGAGCTGTGTCTTTTGGCCCTTTTGGCAGCCAAAAACGCCAAGCCAGCAGAGACAGAAAGGTGTTGCCCGAAGGTCGTCGCAACGAGACGAGGCTTATGCTGCACGTCTGCCGCCGCGATCTAAAAAAAGAAGCATGGAAGAAGAAGGCAAGACGGTGAAGGCATCCGCATCGAGCCATCGACACGAGACCGACGACCAGGCCTTTTTGTTCTTCCGTGGCAGAGCATCCTTCGCACAGCCACAGGTGAGGTGGCCATAGTTCCACGGCAAGGTGACTTTGTTTCCAGAATACGTTGTACGAAGTACGACCAGAGAGCCGAGACAAGTCTCTCGAATCCCACCTGAGCCACTCTCGCCACTCTTGTCTCTTTTGGTGTGTTTCAGGGCTCCTTTCTCACTGGACAGTGGACGGTGAAGTCGCAGTGCTAGAACAGCGGCGAAACAGGATTTCACAGTTGGGCACGAGACAAGTTCTCTCGCCATCTCGATCCCCTGCACCTCAAAACGGAGAGTCATGTTCTTCTGCCCTCACAAACGGAGCGCTGTCGCGCTCAGGCGCGTTTCCTTTCATAATCGAGGCCCAGAATTGATCATGCACGTACTCCGTATCCTCGTTATCCTGGCGTCCTTCCCGGAGCAAATCGATCGCGTTTTGCAGGGCAGAAACGATTTCAAAAGTCAGCATCGACAAGATGCAAGGAAAAGAGAAGAGAAATTGCAAGGATCGAAGCCGGAGATGGGGAAGGGAGGGAAATCGATCCAACGGAAAACGACATGGGTGTCCGTTTCAAACGGCATGGCATCTTTTTCCAGAGTGCTTCCCAAGAGGAACGCCACTTTCCCCCTCTCGAAAACGAAATTGGATGTGCAAGGTGTGCAAGGCCGGCCCAGGACGAGGCCACGGGATAGGATGGAGGATGTGAGGAGAAAGCACGCTCGCACGCTCGCACGCAAGGGAGGATAAACCAGGCCACGCGAAATGAAAGGCAAGAAGAGAAAAAAGATGAGCATTTGCCTTTTGTTCCTCCCTTGGACCAATGGCATGCTGCGCTGGCGGTATTTCTGATGTCGCTCGGGACAGCCTCCTCTTGCTCCTCACCAAACCCTCTCCCTTGCCACGAGCGGAGTAAATTGCCATCATTTCAGGTGTGTTTTTTTTCTCAGGTGGCTTGCTATCTTGGGATTCTCTCCCCTCCCTTGCGCGACGATTTTACTTCTACAGAGTCGTATCTAGCCAGTTTTGTTTGATTCTTGAAACCCAAAAAGAACCGTCGACGTGGAAAGTATCTTACCAGCGCTGAAAAGTGATGCCTCTTTCTACGAATATATGCATTCACCCGAGTCACGATATTCCTCGATTCCGTACGACTCCGTATCTTCTCTCCGTACCGTAGCTACCTGCAGCGCACGCCGCTGTTCCTTCCCTGCTATTCTCCAGCCTTAGATGGCGAGGATGGGCCCCGGCCGCCCTTGCTTCTCCCCAAGACGATAGCACAGTCAGCCATTTCCACCTCGTAGTCAATCATCCCTCTCATCCCGGTTTCCGCCTTGCTCCTCCCTATTTTGACCTCTCCCTTTCCCACTGCCAATATCGTCGGATCCTGCCGCGCCTCTCAGATGCTTCTGTGTCGCCGTTCCATGCATGCCAGCTGCAGGGCTGACGCCGGTTCCGTATTTTCTCTTTCTTTCCTTCTTCGTCGAAGCCCAAATATGTACAAGAATACCGCCGTGAAACACTCCCCTGGACAGCAAAATGCATGAAAGGTCACGATAGGCTTCTTGCCCGCCCGTTTTGTTACCAAGGGTTTAGTCATTTTGGCTTTTTCGAAGAGCTCTGTCAAAGGCTGTACTTTGCCCGCGTTCCAATGGAGGATCTTAATCTTTACATCGTCGAGATATCTCTTCGCGCCTCCGTCGCGCCGTCTTTGCCGCGCTGCTGCGTTTAGACGTTCATTTCACTTGATATGTTTCTTCCTGTTCGTCATTTGCCTGTTGGTTGCCACGGCTGTCCCTTGCTTGACGAAAGGAGGTTGGGGGACGTCTTTTGTCGATCTTTGAAGAAAGTGAGTACAACGTGAGACATGGAATGGAGCAGCACTCGATTTAAACTTTCCAGTTGGTAAAGTTTTTTTTTACAGACAGAACCAATATCAATATCAATATGATATCGCAGCGTACTGTATCGACTCTCCTACAACAGGATGCTCCGTGTGATGCAAAACTGACTAGCATGCTCTCTGTCGACGCTGGCTGCATGTTAAAGTGATCGCCCTTTGCATAGAGCAGCACACGGCACAGGCCCCCCATCGGCGCTCAGACAGCGGGGGGAGACAAGATGCAGAGTGCGTGCATGCAGAGAAAGTACGTTGTAATATTAGAAAGGGATACGGGCATATCAAGAAATGAGCACCTTATTTTCCCTCCCCTTTTACTCTTTTTCATAATGAAATGCGCCGCATCGAATCGGCCCATGGAAGAACGGATCGCGGGACGAGGAACAAGGGGAACCTTGGCTTGGTTGCCCGTGCCGTCCTGCGACCCGAAAGAGGCTCTGGGCGATGTGCACCTTCTCCCTCGGCTCGTATCGCCATCGTCGATGGAAACGGAGGGATACGCAGACTGAGTGATGCCCATGCCGTCTACAGCTACGCCGAGAGGAAGAAAAAGAAGGACAGAGAAACACACGACCAGCTCATCATGCATGAGACCAAGGCAAGTAGAAGCGTAACTGAACGCTCATAGTAAGTTGACTACTGCAGCCCAGATGGCCCAGCCGGCCTTGACTGCGTGGCCTGGCTCGCCTGGCCACCCAAGCGATGCGAGGCCGGCCAAACGTGGCCACTGCCAGCTGGCCCTGCTACCACACCACCAAAAAAGAGAGAAAAACACGATCTTGTTGCCATGGCGTGTGGCATCCGTCTCGGGCATCGACCGAAGCGAGCGCGCATCCCGAGGCACATCGGACGTGGTGGGCAGCAAAGTTTGTCAACAAAATTGTCGTGATAGACGTCTGAAAGCTCTGAAAGAAGGCGCCTCTCCCAACACTCCCAGCCCATTCTCATCCCATTCTCGGCCTTTTCCAGGGCATGTTGGTTTGTCTTAGCCTACAACATCGCTCGGAAGGAGCCGTTTTCAGCGCCTGTCTCGCAGACCATTGAGCGGGCCCTTTTAAGATACATTCCAGTCAGGCGACAATCGTGGCCTGGCCCAAAGCAGTGGTCTTCCCTGCCCCCCAAAAATGTCCACCAAAGAAAGGCTGGCCCCCATCACTCCAGCGCATGCAAAATGGTCGCATCATTACCACGTCCGTCTGGCTGCCAAGTTGCCAAAAGCTAATTTCAATTCACGAATACGGGCCTGATTTTCGGTGTTCGACTGTTTTCTTTGCTCGTATCCGTTTTAGCGTGATCTCCGTTTCGACCATCTGCGCAGCCACTCGCTGTTATGAAAGGCAAGAGCGGCGTGACTGGCGACTGGACGGTCACCCGCCAAGATTTGGGACTCTTCGCTGCACAGGCGGCGGCAGTAGCGCCGTTTTTTAGAGCCGGACAAGCAGATGGCCTGGGGCTGCGTCAGGAAGGGATTGTCCCCCCTGTCCCCTCCCAAACCAGCACTGGCTCCAGGGGCAGCCAGCCGTGGGGCCAATCATGGGCCTGAATCTACATGTGGGGCCGGTGGAAAAGCGGGTCGTTGGTAAAAAGAGTGGCAGGGCCAGGGACAACAGCTGAAGGAAAGAGCAACCAAACAAGGTCGGGCGAGCGAGCTAACAACGCCTTGCTGCGCTGGCCAGAGCGTGCCAGCCAGCGCAGCATGCACAGTCTGTGCAGCAAAACGGCCGATGAAGAGTCTCAACGGACTGATTTCCTCGGCCGTTCATCTCGGAGGCCAGAAAGAGAGTTTTTCCTGTTTTCCCGCGAGATGCTGGGCCACTTCTCTCGTCGGATGGCTGGTGATCGCAAACTGGAGACGGCGGGCTCGCCATTGTAGCCGCTTTCGTCCAGTCTTTTCTTCCGTCTCTTTTTTTCGCTCGTGCTCGACTTGCACTTGCTCGGCCTGGGCAAATACCTCGTCGAGCTCACTGCGTCCTCGTCTGCTTCCGTTCCGTAATGGTCGTATGCTTCCTGCGGGCTCGCCTCTCTCCATTTCTCCACGCTATTGCCCTATTGCTTTGCTGCTCTTGCCCTTCTGGGCCATCCCACACCCCCAGAGCAGCCTAGAACTCCCAGATCCCACCCTCCTGCTCCTGCCCTCTCTCTGCCTCCCCCCTCCCTTCCCCCAAAAGTGAGCATTGACGCTTAAATTAGCAGATCCGACAGACGGCTCCACCTGCACCTTAGTTTTGCTGGTTGCTGGGGCTTTTCCTCTTTTCCTTGGTGCTGCCTTCCCTGTCGCCCTTTTTCCTCTCGTCGTTTCCTCGTTCTCTCCCTCGTTTTTCTCTTCACCCTCCCTCCTTCCCGTTCTTCCCCTTCCCTCCTCCATTCTTTCCCTCCCGCCATTCCTCCCCCCCAAAGCATAATTATCTCCTTCCCACGCTTTTCTCACCAACTCCACGAGCGGACGCATATCTCGTCTTTTCTGGATTTCTGGACCTTTCCACCCCACGGCGTACCTCTTCCGATATTCCCTCGACACCTATAACAGCTTCCCGGCGACAAATTAAAAGGGCAACGAAAAGGGCGAACAAAGCAACGTCCGTCACTCTAGGCGACCGAACTCGAACACACACACACACAGCAACCGCAAAGCCAACCAACAGGACCGGCCACGAGACACAAAAAAAGACGACGACAGCGACGATAATACGTTTGTTGACTTTCCTCTTTCTCGACTCAACATCTTCTCTCTCCTCTTCATCTGCACGAAAAGGACATCAATTCGCCTTGACACTACTGCTCCCCTGCACGCGCCACCGTTTACCGCACGATCACCGGCCTCCGTTTTTTCTTGTCTGAATCGTTTCGCAAATCAGCGGGATCCAGACAAACTCGAGAAGCGAGGCTCAGACGCAAACTGTTCCAGTACTCGACTGTCGGCCCCTCTCGTACTCTGCCCTCGACATCTGCGATCTGGTCTCGTCCACATCACAATCTCCCTCTCTAATCAACCCGCTTTCACCGCATCACGAGCTTCTACGATCTCAAGAACCCGACCAAGGCAATCGCGTCTTGTGCTGCGCAAAAGCCTAACCCTCTCAACTCACAAGAAACTCTCTCGCCCTCTGTCGGCAACGCGCGCAATTTCCCTTGCGCGACCACACAAATCCCGTCGCAATGGGTTCTACACAATTCGGCAACTTCGACGTAAGCATTCACACCTTGTCTTTCTCTCTTTCTCTCTCATATCGTGTGCGCATGTGTGCACTGGAACTGCCAACAATGGTGTTCACCGACACCGATAAAATGCTAACATTTCAATCTCTCTCACAGAAATTTTGTCGCGATTCCACATTACCAGTCTGCAATGTGCTCTCACCATTTCACAACCAGACCGGCCCATGGGGTGGCTGCGAGCTGACGGGCATTTCCCTCAGCGGCGGCCGGATACTAGGCAACCTGGGCTCCATCATCCTGGCCGGCATCGCCATTGTCGTCTCTGCCTTCTTAATATTCCGGTCCGACCGCAAAAAGGCGGCCGTCGGACGGAGAGAGATGCAGCTCTTCCTGCTCGGCTACATTATTATTGAGATTTGCGAAATCTTCACCGTCGGCGAGTTCCCGCTCAGCAGCACCGTCCGCATTGTAAGTCCGCGCAATCGCTGCCGTCGCAGTCGCTTCGATCCGTCCGATCTATACTAACAACCACCATAGGCTTTCACCGGTATTCATCTCGGCTTCATCATCGCAACAACATGGATCCTCATGTACAATGCCATCATCGGTTACCAGATCATTGACGACGGCACGCCACTCTCGCTTGGCCTGGCGGCCGCCTCTGCTCTCATTCTCCTGATCGGCACCGGGTACATCACCCTCGACACCGGCTTCCAGTGGACCGGCCACTTCGACTCGTCCCTCAATGGCCCGCCGACCGGCACCAACCGCAACATTGCCCTCTACGTGCTGTACCAGCTGGCGCCGCTGATCTTCCTCGTCGCCTATTTCGTCCTCGAGGCCTATCTGGTCCTGAGCGTGCTCGGCGAGACCCGGCCGCTGATGTACCTCACGGCTGCAGCGATCCTGTTCGCCCTCGGCCAGATCTTCAACTACGTCGTCAGCCCACACATCTGCACGGGCACGCACGGCAAGATCGACGGCGCGCTCTTTGAGACGCTGTTCACGCTGCTCGCCGTCATCATGGTCTGGGTCTTCTGGTCCAGCATCACCGAAGACGACTGGCCGATGCCCCCTTCCTACACATAATTGATTCACAAAAAGGGCGAGGCAACGGCAGTTAACGCAGCAGACGATTTTTTGGGCAAACCGGTGTCGGGAGTTTGGATTCCTCTTTTTCTTGCGCTCCTTTTATTTCGATTCGCCATTTTTTGTGATCGATCTCGATTTTGATTTTTGATTTTTATCTTTACTCTTCTTACATTCGTTTGGCATTTCAACGGAACATATCAAACGGGGCCGAGTACAGGCAACGTGCCCCGGGGCGCGAAAACGGGTCTTTTTATATTTTTGGACGACGAGGCATTCATATGTCCAGTATACGAGGGGATGGGTCAAGAGCCACGGGGTTCTTTGGATGTCTAATTAATTCTCACCGCATACACGACAACCCCGGCAACGACGACCACAACACGACAGGCGACGAGTGGCGGAAGTACGGGAGGAAAACGAGATGAAGACTGCGCCGAGCTACACACACAACCGCAACGGACTCGACGTCGCAGGAAGGTATCTCACCACGGGCGACAACAGCACAGCACGTGGGATCTAGGATGGAGTTGAAAACGAGAGGGGGAGAACAGTGACAGCTAGGCAAGTGTCTGGCTGGTGTACCGAGCAAGTGCTTGGGTAGAGGTCACAACGAGGCAGACTCTTGGTTATTGGTTTCACGACGACGCAATGCCTGGATTCTTGAGTCTTTTCTTGCGATCTGAGTTGACGTCTTTTGTATATGTTTCCGCACTTTTGATTTTTAGTATACCCATTTTTTTGGACAGGTTGGTCTCGCATTGCGAGTCGAGTCCGACACACACATAGAAAAAAAATCTACCGACAGCTTTTCAGCAATACTTTGTTCCTTTGAGGGAGTCGTGCGTGATGTCACTGTAATTGTGTGGCTAGATGAACGCCGCTTGGAGGCAGCTCTGTCCAACCCGCTGCCTGTGATTGGCTGAAACTGTCCCTAGGAGCAAGGCTACGCGTATTGCAGCGCCCTGCCAAATAGTTAGCACGATGCCGGGCTGGGGAAAGAGCCAGCTGAGCTAAACCGCTAAAAAAGAGCAGAAGGCAGCCCTCCACATTTTCCGTTCCAAACCACCACCAAAAACGGTTCTTTTGCCAACAGCCTCGCTGACAACGCAAGACAACCAACTACTCGTACTACTCTTTGCCACCTCCCGCATCGACTCTTTGAGCTTTCGAATCTTCCAACGTCTACCTCAACTCCCGGCTCCGACGTCTTCTTCTTCCAACCGCTGTCGAGCTTAACTTCACCTCCAATCGAGACCCAACGAGAACCGCTCTCGTGCGACGATCACCTCACGACCATCGAAGCTCCGTTCTTCCCCTTCAGCTAACTGCATCCCTTGGCTCGCCGTCGTCTTGTCTCTTTTGTATCCGGACATCACCACGCTTTCCACACTTCGACTGGCCCCCTTCCCACCTCCCATCCTTTCCTCTCCCTTCCTTCACCCTCCCCCCTCCGACAGAGGGGAGGGGGACTTTTTCAACGGGGGAGTCGGGTACATTACACGAGTGACACGACACAGGACACTCCCTCACGCGCCCTAGCTCGACCGAGGCACGATGGCGGACTCGGACGGTGAATACGTGGACAATGCGTCCGACAACGGCCGTGGCGGCGACGATCACTATGTGACACAAGAGCGAGGCGAGGACCGCCAACAGCCGGGCGGCCAGCGCCATGGACGGCATCTACATCCAGGCGGGCCGGGGGCCCGACGACCCGGGGGCCCCAACAGCAACGGCAGGCAGCAGCAGGGCCGGG
Source organism: Sporothrix inflata (assembly GCA_021396225.1). NCBI lineage: Eukaryota > Fungi > Ascomycota > Sordariomycetes > Ophiostomatales > Ophiostomataceae > Sporothrix > Sporothrix inflata. The sequence goes on along the minus strand of WNYF01000004.1, from coordinate 3,127 downwards.
GCCAAGGACAGGGACAGCCCCGGCGAAAACAGAACCGCCAGCAGCAGCAGGCCGCGTGGGAGACGGTCAAGCGGTCGTGGGACACGGTCGGCGAGGCCGAGGACGGCCAGGTCGTGGGCATCGAGCTACTCGAGGCCGCTGAGAAGCGCCGCCGCGTGCTGCGCGACACCACCCCGCTGCAGCGCGGCATCATCCGCCACATGGTTCTCGTGCTCGACATGAGCTTCGCCATGGCCGCCCGCGACTACCTGCCCACCTGCCACCGCGTCGCCCTCTCCTGCGCCGCCGCCTTTGTCCGCGCCTACTTTGAGCAGAACCCGATTTCGCAGCTCGCCATTGTCGCCATGCGCGACGGCGTCGCCCTGCGCGTCAGCGACATGGGCGGCAACCCGGCCGAACACCTGGAGCGCCTGCACGAGTGGGACAACGTCGAGCCCCAGGGCCACCCGAGCCTGCAGAACGCCCTTGAAATGTGCCGCGGCGCTCTGTTCCACACGCCCTCGCACGGCACGCGCGAAGTCCTCGTCATCTTTGGCGCCCTACTGTCCTCGGACCCGAGCGACATCCACGACACCATTGGCGCGCTGCTGGCCGACCGCATCCGCGTGTCCATTGTCGGCCTGGCCGCCCAGGTCGCTATCTGCTCCGAGATCTGCACGCGCACCAACGGCGGCGACGACCGCTCGTACAACGTCGCCCTGCATGACGTACACTTTCGCGAGCTCTTTCTTGCCGCCACGACGCCGCCGGCCACCCAGGCCTCGAGCTCGGCTTCGGCTGCACAAAGCAACCCCGCCAGCTTGCTCATGATGGGCTTCCCGAGCCGCGCCATTGCCGACACCCACATTGCCGGCGGCGGCGGGCTCAGCGTGTGCGCGTGCCACAACAAGCCCGTGCGAGAGGGCTACGCCTGCACGCGCTGCCGCACCAAGGTCTGCCGGCTGCCGGCCGAGTGCCCCGCCTGCGGCCTCACGCTGATCCTGTCCACGCACTTGGCCCGCTCCTACCACCACCTGTTCCCGCTGCGCAACTGGTCCGTCGTGCCCTGGATCGCCGCCGCCGCGGCCGTGCGCCAGCGCGGGGCCACCGCCTGCCACGCCTGTCTAGCACCGTTCCCCGAACTGCCGCCGCCCGAGAAGCTGCGCGAGCTCCAGGCGGCGGCCGATGCTGGTGATCCGACCAGCTCCGCAGCGTCAGGAGCAGGTGCAAACGCCTCCCAGAAACAAAAAGGCGCCGGCTCTGTCAACGACCCCGCCGTGACTGCCCTCAACAACCAGCTCAAGGGCGTCAGCGAGAGCAGCCGCTACGCGTGCGAGGTGTGCGGCAACCACTTTTGCATCGACTGCGACGTGTTTGCGCACGAGGTCGTGCACAACTGCCCCGGCTGCCAGAGCGACACGCGCTCGCCCGCCGAGAAGGAGGCGGACGCACGAGCCTGTGCCGCCGAGGTGGCAGCCTTTGCGACAGCGGCCGCAGCCTCGGCTACAGCAGCAGCCGCGTCGGCCGCCACAGCAGCATCTACGTTTGGAGGAGGAGGAGGCGCCGCTGACTCGGCCTCGTCGTCGTCCTCGGCCGCCGCCGCACGACCAAAAACCAAGATCCTGCTCAAGGGGCGAGGATCAGCGGCACCGGCACCAGCCGAGGGGATGGTGATTGACTAAATGAAACAAGAGGCGAGCGAGTTTGAGGGAGAATGGAGGAGAATCTAGCTTGGGTCATTTCTTTTCACTTTACTTCCATCTTGTCTACCATTGTATACCATTATATCAGGATCTCACAACGTGGCTTTTGCCTACCAGCCTATATACAGAAAAGCGTCGTTCACAGTAACAGCCAGCTCAATGAATTGGCGGTTTCATATTCAATATCATCTTTGAATAAACAAAAGGATCGCATTCGAGCTGCAGCCGGTGCATCTTACATTTATCAAATCACACTCTCAGTCTTTCTCTTGTAGTCCTTGTAGTACACGTTCAAAAAGTGGTGTGCTGAGGACGAAGTTTTACACATCCTCTGCCGACCACATGTCCCGCCAAATGCCCCAACACCTCCATAGTGCCCCTTCTTCGCCTATCTGTCGGCGACGCCGTGGGACACACTGGTAACCCCTTCTCATCCCAGAGCAGCAACGAAAGGAGGCCACCGATCTGTCCAATAGGCAGCTCCAAGAATGACATTTATTTTTTCTCTGCTTTCCTCTCGAGAAGGTGGGGGGGGAGTGTAATCAAGAGGCCTCGTGGACTCGATTTACTAAGTGAAAAGGACCTGCAAGCCTCGTAACAAGTGGAGGGTGGTGTGGTGGAGGCGTAAGGTCAGGACTCGTGTGCATTATTTTGTCTAGGAAAACATAAGAATGGAAAAGAATAGGAGCGTGAGGCTGGCTGGACCACCTCTCCGCAGCCTACGTCCTTTTTTTTTTTTTTCTCGGGAGATCTTGTGAGACCTAAATATTTTGTAGGGGGGGTGTCAAGGCTGTGCGCAACCATCACGGAGCTTACGTTTTAACCTTTCGAGGACATCCATTCTAGGAATAAAATAGATATAAAGAGTAAATAGGCAACAGCTGTGTGGAATAAGACGGTAGCTTTAAAAAAATATTGAAAACAAAGGTGAGGATCGAAGGAAAGAAGACAGCCAGTCTTCTGCTTTGTGTCTGTGGTGCGCCCTCCGTATGACCAGGACTGTGGGTTTACTATTTACTATCTGGTCAACCCTCCTCGCCCGGGCATCTTGACCAATAATCTACAAGAAGCAGCATTTTGAGGATTTCGAATGTCTCGGGTTTCCTTTCAAAGACAAGCTATTGAAAAGACGGATGGTGCATGAAGGCCACCCACACGGAATACGGGATTTGGTGTTGACACCAACAGCCCCTCCTCGGCGACAATAAATGCAAAAACGAGAAATGAGGCTGAGAATTCGCATAGTCAGCAGATTGTAATGTTTTTTTCTGTTCCTTTTCGTTTTTATTTCCTTGTTTTGCTTCACTTTTCTTTGCTTTGTATTTTAATATTTAAAAATAATAACCCTTTATTTATTTGTTATATTTATCCCCTGTGGCGCAGTGGTTAAGCGCTGGGTGTACCTCCGAGAGGTAGCGGGTTCGATTCCTGCCAGGGCTCTTAAC